>LVTN01000215.1:147673-173838 GCA_001649415.1 Musa itinerans | reverse complement strand
GGTTAATTACTTAGATGGGCAACTTTCAAAGACACATACAATATATGTTCGAGAAGTATAAACTATTTTGTTGAACTTGATTACTGAATATTGAGGGTATTACAGACTCATAGTATTAAAACTCTTAATTATAAAATGTAAAAAAAAAAAGACTTTAAACTATTTCCTAAGCGGCTAAGCAGGTAGCTATACTTATTTGCCGAAACACTTTCTGATTGTCACAAATTTATTTTTATGTTAACCAGACTAGAGGAAGCCGAAGCACAATGTGCATTGCTGAATGTTGAATCCTTATGTGTAAGTGAAAATGGCTGTATATATTTGAACTAATTGATAAATAAATGTCTGCTGAGTGATATAATTGTCAGGATGGATGCTTCAGTACTGATTCTGATATATTCCTTTTTGGAGCTAGGACAGTATATAGAGATATTTTTCTTGGTGAGTTCATGATCTGACAAAAGCATGCTCTGAAAATACATAATAAATTGAATGCCATGGAAATTCAAATTTACTTTAGATTTCTCATCCCTGTCGTTCTAGGTTTGCTGATTATGCTTTATATGAACTAGCAGAGGGAAGCTATGTTACCTGTTATGAAATGGAAGACATAGAGCGACAACTTGGATTTGGAAGGAATTCGCTGGTAAGTTGCATTTCTCGACTGTTGAACTGAAACTATATGGTTCGTGCATTGATTTTATTTTACCCACACGTTAAGGAGTAACCTTATTTGACTTAACTGTTATTGTGAGGTGCATGTGTGTTGCTTATTAAAATATTCAAAAACATATTATAAGTAATTCTTTTTCAAAGAATAAATAGATAAGTATATGGTTAAATAGAAATATTATGGAAACATAAATTTTAAGTTATTTTAGAGACAAGATACATGAATTGTACATGGATAATGGTACTAAGATAAATAATAATGGATCTAATTAAAATAAGAAAGCAGCATTAATCCCAATCATGCATACTACATATGCAGCTGCATGGACATGTGCAGCTGCTGCATGGTTACACCATGTATTGAGGCTATGCAGAATGTCATATGCATATGCTGCTGTGCAGACATCACACTTATGCAGATTACATATGAAGCTGCATGGACATGTGCAGCTGCTGCATGGTTACACCATGTATTGAGGCCATGCAGAATGTCATATGCATATGCTGCTGCGAAGACATCACACTTATGCAGATAACATATGCAGCTGCATGGACATGTGCAGCTGCTGCATGGTTACACCATGTATTGAGGCCATGCAGAATGTCATATGCATATGCTTCTGCACAGACATCACTTTAGAGCTTAAAAAAACATAAACAGAAAGAAAAGGTTTGTGTATTTTGCAAGGTATACAGTTTCGAATAATACCGTCCGGTACGGGCAGTACATACCGGTCCGATAGTATACCGGTATGCGGAACGCTCGCTACCGGGCGGAATGCTTAACATCGCTCTGTATCGGACAATACGGGGTTATATCAGGCGGTAACGATCGAAATTTCGACCGTTACCGCTCGGTAACAGTGCTCTAACAGTCAAATTGACCGTTGGAGCCCTTTCTCATAGGTTTTTAAGCTCTTCTTCTCCTCTAGTTCATTCCATTTCACTCTCATATTCTCTTAAACTATCTCAAACTCTTTTTTTCTCATATTTGCGCTCTCCTAAACTCTACAAAACAACGATTTGTGAATTGAATCGAGATTAATTTGGGAAGATTAAGAGGAAGAACTTTCTAATCAAGAAGTATGTATTCTCTTTCTTTAATTAGAGGTATGTGTTCTTTTTTTCTATTTTCAGATATTTTCGGATGATTTTACACCTAAATTAGGTATACCGCTCGGTACGCCCTTGTATACCGCTCGGTACATAGTACCGTACTATACCGAGCCAAGCTTGAAACACTGGTATGGTATGGTATTTCAATTCTTGATATTTTGGAGGGTGTTAAACTTTCATTCTATTTAGAAAGTGAAGTGAATTCTTGGTGAAATAGGAACGATTCTACTGGGAACAAACAGGCTGGAGACTCTTGTCCATGAAAAAAATTAATAAATAAAGTTCAAATTGTACACATTTCTTGATAGGAAATGCATATAGCAAAGACAGCCGATTAAATGAGTTATTCATGTCTAAAAAGTAGATTAAAAGATTTCATTCATGTCTCTACTCTTCTCACATACTGAGATGTATACATGTATGCATCTAACGGAGGTCATGTTTCTTTTAAATATCTCATGTGTCAGTGTTAGTTGTGTTGTTTACCAGTTACAGTTGTTTTTCTTGGTTTTTTTCGTCTTTTGTGTTATCAGACCTTTTCTTCGTTTCATTTTAATCCTTCTCATTTGTGTGTGATGGGTTTCACAACCATGATCTTCAGATTTCTCTCGCTCTTCTTCTCGGCAGTGACTATTCTCAGAGAGTTCATGGGTTTGGGCCTGTAAGTAACATATTTTATGAACTTCTAGAACATTTTTAATTTTAAGTGTTGTACTGTTGTTTGATCTTTGCTTTCATTCAGTTGTGTGCTTTGTTTTAAGATGGGTTATTCAACAGTTTCTGACTTTGAGTACACAGGAATCAGCATGCCGGATTGTTAAATCTCTTGGAGATGACTCTGTCCTCCATCAATTTATTTCTGAGGGATTGAAGATAGCAAGAGTTTATAAAGGAAGAAAGAAGATAACAAAGGAACTTAGGTCTAATGTGAACAGTGAGAACGAACATGGCAACCAACAAAGTGTTTGTGGTGAGTTTGAGAAAGGCACCTGCCTGAATTTTCCATTTTATCATTAGATGATCGTGCTTTACTGTGCTTATGCTAAGAGTATTTATAGACAATCATTATCTCACAGCAGTAAACGAATAAGTTCTTTTGAATACATATGTAAGCTTGTATTCTGTTTAAAAAGCTGCTTACAATAGGTATGAGTGTGGCATTGAGAAAGAAAAGCCTTTGGATGTTACAGCTAGTTTTAGTGAAATATGATGCTAAAAAGTCTGTGTTTTGTTATGTTTTGAAATAAAAACGTACTAGGTATCAGTTTGTGTTGAGATAATCTTCTGATTTCTATGTTTAAATATAAGGATCAATTCATAATAGGAAGATATCTTGTCAAGCAGGGTGGATCATGAATTTGTATATAACTTTTTGTATCTTAAAACTGTAATTTATATATTTACTATTCCTTTTTTTGTTCTTGTTGAAGAAAATGTCATCTGTGTATCTCTTGCTCATGTTTTAGACAGTTGGACTACATATATGGAGCAGCATGTTAAGTTTTTAGGTTGGATTGTAATATACATGTTCCATGCTCATGCAATGAATTGATGTAGGATAAGACTACTATCATTGATTAATTCACCAACATTACTGGTACACTTATTTGTGCTTGTTCTTACTTGTACACTTGCCTGTGCTTATTTTTTACTAATGTCAATTGATCCCAGTACTACTTTTCTTGTATGCCTATCCGTGTTTGTTTTTACTTGTACACTTGCTTGTGGTTGTTCTAACTGTGGGTAATTGGCATTCTTTGACGACGTATTGTCCTCCTCTTTGATCTCTTTTGGTCTGTTACGAAACATAACATCTTATGGTAAATTTATGCATTTGTTACAACAGAAGGATTACTATTATTTTTGGAATTTGGTCTTTCAATTAGTGGGGATTCTAAATTACATTCCATTTTATATACTCTTTGATAGGATTTCCCATCTCATAGAAGTTGAAGAAGCAAGATAATATTTTAATTTCAGCTAGAGCTCTAGCTAGAATTTCATAATCTGGCATACCTACTGATAATTGTGATGTTGGTACTTCTAGATCAGAGGAATCATTTAGGAGATTCTATTTATATTGTGTGAACCCATCATTCAGCATTTGTCTAAATACTGAAGGATATTTATATTGTGATGTTGAATTGTTAGCCATAATGTTGGATTTTAGTTGTATTTTAGTCCCATATTTTGTCCAGTTAATTTCTTTCTCATTTGGTTATGAGTGCCGATCTGCTACAGGATCTAATACTTAGTATCCTTTCTTGCTTTTCTGAAAAGAAAATGCAGTGTTAACACTTCCTCGTTCATATGTTTTTTAATTAAAACTCCCATAGCAGAAGCACAGAATGCAGAATCAGATGGTCAATACCTGGATGTTATCAATGCTTTTCTGAAGCCAAAATGTCATTCAGCTGATTCTGAAGCAGTGAAAAGGTACAGACTAAATAAGAAACTGTTTTCCTTTGAAATTTTATTATTGTGATATGTTAAAACTTTGTGCTTTAAGCATATCTATTTATGTTCAAATTAGATGCATAACTTCCGCATGTAAAAATATTTTTCCCATATTGCACAATGGTTTACAATATTTATTCTGTTTAACCTATTGGATCATCGTTTTCTTGCAGGGTTTGCACCCAACATTCTTTCCAACGTGTGCAACTTCATCACGTATGTGAGAAGCATTTTGGTTGGAGCCCTGATAAAACAGGTCAATAAACCTTGATTAATTTCCTTTACTCTAGTCATCTAGTCTAAATGATATTAAATCTTCATAAGCAAACCAGAATTGATGTGAGCGGTGTGCTCATTATACAGATAAACATGCACCATCTTTTCTAATGATCTATTCTTTTTGCAGACCAATATATCCTCCCCAAGATTGCTGAAAGAGATCTTAGGCGGTTTGCTAATCTACGTTCCACATCATCTGAGTTGGGAGCAAGAATTCCTTTACACATGGTACTTATACACACTAATTTTTGGTCGAATAAAGTTAATGCACTGCCTAAACTTTTCTTACACTCTTTCTACGTTTTTTCATAGATGCCAGTTCCTTGCCCTGTCTCTGCTATAGTAAAACTGAGAAAAGTGCAAGGACAGGACTACTATGAGGTTTCTTGGCAAGGCATTGATGGGCTCGGGAACTCCATTGTCCCTGCTGATTTGATTGAGAGGTAACATGGTTATCTTTGGTTACTTCAATATGCTTTTGACAGAATATTTTTGTGCACTGGGAAGATAATGATTTAGCAAGCAATATCCTGATAAACATAGCTGCCAAGTTCTTCATGACATTTCCAAGTTTCAGGTCACTTTCTCTACTTAAACGTCTCTAGATATTTTTTTCAGTTATGTGATGCTATGCTTGAAGTCATGCTATGCTGATTGGTGAACTTGGTTCTAGCTCGACAAATATAATTGTTTCTCAGCTCTCATGTTGTGTGGAAATTTGTGTGGGACTAAATTAAGCGATACTCAGTTGGCTATAACATTGAGAATTAATCTCTGTTATCAATGTAAATTTGGAAATATTAAGAAAAAGGGTGAAAATATAACTTGTGAATTTAGTCTTACTAAATGCTTTTTGATCCACGGTGCACATCCTTTCTCAACTCTTTTCATGTATGATCAGTGCTTGCCCGGAAAGAATTGCTGAATACATGGAAAAGAAAGCTGAAGTAAAGCAGCAGAATAGAAGGCCAAGAAGATTGACTAAAGCTCTGGTAAATCAGATCGATCTCCAGCTCCAAGGCCTGTTGCTCAGTATCGAATCACAAAGTAAAACCCTTCCTGAAACAGCAAATTGTCTGTCACCACCGAGTGCAGCCCCTGAGGTCATCGACCTCTGCAGTCCTTCGCCGCCACTCCGCACCTGTCAGGTTGCCAAATGCCAGAAGTCTATTGACATGCATGTGAATGTAATCGACATACACGAGTCAGACAATGATGCATCCCCTGAGCATGAGAGGAAGGCAAGAGAGCTTAGATTATTTATCGACAGTATTAGAGAAGATCTTTATTAGAACTTTCACCAAGTGTGTTTGTTGTTTTGTAATACCATAAGTTGCCATGTCTCTAATCAGCAAATTCTTGGTGTTAAAATCTAGATTTATTATCCACTAATGTTTTTTCTTTCTTTTAAGCCTGCAGCTTAAAACCACTAATCAACGAGTAGTTCTGTTCGTGTGATCTTCAATTCTCTACAAGGAGGTGCTGAAACTATTAGCCGGATGGAACACAAGTATTTACCATCTCAATTCTCTTTTGAACTGTTTTAGTGCATTGAAATTTTATACAAGAGAAATGATTTGTTACATGTTTTGGTATAGGCCCAGTTGATTAAATTGAAAACAGCATCTGTCTCTTCGGAATGATTTGTTCCCCAGATAATCCATCAGGTACACAGATTATGACTCTAAATATTTGATGTTTTATTCTAAGCCAATATATAATTTGCTACTGCAATTTAGTTCAATATGTTTACTTAAAATAAGTAGCTTCATCTCTTGTATTACCACAATATTCAAAGGAACCAAACCATGCTTCTTTCTTTGACCAAAAGAACAAGCGACCGACCTTTAGTTTGTAGTGGTCCTCACTGAACATAGGAACAAATAACAGCGAACACATGACACCGAGACGAGCCCCACCGAGTGTGCTTCACATCTCCAAACTGAGAATGTGTTTCTAAGGCCACTCGTACGCTCCGAGAAACAATGTAATCTAGTTTTATGGATTTGACATTAGCACAAACTTCCTCATTCAGATGCATTTCCTAATGCGCAGAATGTTTCCATCCCCCGAATGCTTCCTCGTCGAAGCCTCGACTCTCCTGCAATTGACATACTCTTCTACTTACCATATAGAACTTCACTTTAACGAGAAATTAAACTGCTAGAGAAGAAGATTAGACATTTCGTTAAGATAGATTACCACTGGCGTGAAAGTGAGACCGACTTTTATTTCTCCACAGTATCGCTGATCCTTGACCACACTGTATTTGGTTGGCGGGAGGCTTCCTTCCGCGAACACTGCTTCCAATGGGATTCTGGAAATTTACATAATAATAGAAAATTAAACAAAATATCTAATTTATTGAAATCCATCTTTCAACTGTTTCATTAGCTTGTCTTCTGAATTCCCTGTCGAGTTGTATGTCAGAATCTGAGTAACAATGAAGACTCACTTTGCTTCTCCTACGAAATCATCTTTTGAAAAAGTATCACTGTCCATGACCTTAACGATGAGCTCCGAGACACTGTCAGACACATTAAAGACAAAGGTCTCATTCCATTCAGGATCACTACCTGCACCTGGTGTCCATGGATGTCATCCCAGTCTTAGTCAAATAAAACACAAGTAAAAAAGAGCATCCACTTGTGATGTTTAGAAATCTAGAGAGATTATGCAGGTTGATGTTTTAACAACACATCTAGTGCATGAAATCCCAGTAAAGGAGCATCCAATTTTAGATTTGCTTGTGACTTTTGAGACACTTGGGTTGATGTTCTAACAACACACCTACTGGAAAACAAAAGAAACCCCAAGTGATTTAAGTAGCACCACCTGATGCAGTACTGCTTTTCTGTTCCTGACTGCGGTACGTAAGGACGGCATAAGGATCCATTTTGCCTGCTCGCCAATTGAACATATCAGTTACAAACATTATATATAATACATGAGAAACTCACAACCAAAAGAAATGAAAAGTAAATGCATTGGTAGGCAAGAGGCAAAAAAGCTTCTCTTTTTTATGTTCATCATGTCCTAATTCATGATAGATATTTCAAATATTCTCTTGCTCCTGTGCTACCACATTTACAGGTAATCCATCTCATTCCAATAGAGAACTTAGGTAAGTTGAGTGTCTGGTACAAAGATACTAGCATTGGCCTCTATCAATCTAAGAAATCTTGTGCCTAATCATATCTGCACCTTTTTGTGTTTCTGTGGACATATAGATTATATGAACTGACTATTAAGGTTGAGGTGGTGGCAGTTCAAAGTTTTCTGTAGGAAATATCTTACAGCATGTTACCATTTGTAGAAAATTGGAGGTACCTTGTAACCCATACATATTGGTAACAATAACAAGCAGATGTTTTTAGGAATGCAAGAAACCTAAAAGAACAGAAACTCCAGTCATAATTGGATTGTCAATCAATTCGGTGTGAAGATGTCCAATTATCCAGAATAAGTTGAGGATTGAGTCGATGTGTTGGTGGTGGTCACGAGAAATTAAACCCTAGAGATAAAATTATCTAGAAATGAATTATAAAGTGAAAAAGATGATCTTCTAAAAAATGAATTATAAAGTTCAGCTACCGAATCATGGAGTGTTTTCTGTAGGAAATATCTTACAGCATGTTACCACTTTAACTAGTAAATACTACCATTTGTAGAAAATTGGAGGTATCTTGTAACCCATACATATTGGTAACAATAACAAGCAGATGTTTTTAGGAATGCAAGAAACCTAAATGAACAGAAACTCCAGTCATAATTGGATTGTCAATCAATTCGGTGTGACGATGTCCAATTATCTAGAATAAGTTGAGGATTGAGTCGATGTGTTGTTGGTCACGAGAAATTAAACCTAAAAGCATATACTATTGTTGTTCAGCTAATGAATCAAGGAGACGGCATTCAGAATGAGATTATCCCAAAGCAAACAACATATCAATCGATCTGCCTACCTTATCAGTGAGAATTATAAATCAAGAAACAGAGAAATTAAATTGGGATCTGGCAATTGCGGGAGGCATAAAAACCTGCAATGTGTAGAAGTTGTGTGCCGATCTATCCGAGGAATGAAGCCGAGGATCTCTAGTCCAAGAACGATGATCATGGATAATAGCTACATGACTACCATCAGATCTAACCGATGATGAACTTTTTTTGACTCGAGAACTACACCGGCACAGATCCGACGACGCAGAGAAACACAAAAGTCGTCTCTGCTCTCTTCTTGTCTTTGGATCGATCGATCGATCGATCGATTGATTGATCCTACCACCATAAGACGCGATTCGGAAGTCCGAGTTGCTTGGTGGCATTCGACCATCAAAAAGATCTCAAACAAACCGGATCGGAATCAAAGGTTTACATGGGAGAAAAAGGCGTGGATTCAACATACGCTCGATCGAGAGATCTCTTCTTCTTCCGAAGACATCGACGATACCAAGCAGGAGAGCGGGGAAAACCTACCGAAGAAATCGACGTCCTCGAGGCCCTTGGCGCTCACGAGCAGCACCTCCAGCGTTCCACGAACCATTCTCGAGATCTCGAACGCGACGATCGCTCTCTTGGGCACGCTCCAAACTCCGGAGTTGGGACGAATGGGACGATCGAGGGGAATGGATCGGCCTTCTTTAGCGGGGGAAGAAGAGAACAAAGACTCGGTCGTTGGGCCAATGGGAAGCGCCTGACGAGGAAATGTCAATTCTAATATCCACGATTGGTCGCTCTTTCTTTTTGACCATAATTGATTTCCTTTTAATAAAAATATGTATATACATATACATATAAATAAATCTATCTTCTTTTATATTTAGTCACATACTGAGGCTGAAAATTTAATAAACCTAAGATAAAAAAATATATAATTATTAGGGGAAAATCATAGTCGAGTCAACCCAACGTAATCCTAACCTAAGAGCATAAGAGTGTCTGATGTGGTGATTGAGGTAGCTCCGAAGTGTCTTAAAGCACTTCAAATAGTTACATAAATATCTGAGAAATACTATGCATAAGTGAGTTCATAAATCTATATGATTGATTTAGAAATAAGCTCTCTAAATAGGATATCTTAAAAGGGTTGGCCAGCCACCACCCAACTTCCACTCAGCTGACTTCGTTCACACATATTGGTCAACTCACACTGTTCTTTAGATGATGTTATACTCTCCATTGAAGCGAGTCAACTTTCCATGGTCACATCCACTCGAAAGCCGCTTCAACGCAAGCACATAACAAAGGTCAGTGAGCCAGCCAATCAACCAATCCTAGACCACGAGTCACAACTCGGAACCGAGTCGAACCGGCAAACGGGGCTCAACGCCGCTCCGAGTGAGGAAGAGCAATGCTTTTTTTTTCCACCGACCAATTCTTACCCGAGCCGTTACCCGCATTTGGATTCGCTGTCTTCGAGGGAGCCACATGGAACTAGGGAAGTGCGGGCTTTACGTCAGGTCACGTGGCGGTGGGAAAAGTGTTTTTATTAAGAAAAGGACCAATAAAACCCATGTCTTTTCTCTTCGATACACCCGCAGTCTCCATTAGTTATCTATTTCCTATCCGATAATACCAAATTCTCAAGGCTAATCATTGGGAGCTATTTTCCTTTGTCCTGTTCCACCAAAACTGGTCCACAGGGGTATCAGACCGCCGGCATGCTTCCCCCTTTTTCCACACTGACCGATTTCATGCTCGCTCACTCTCCTGTCGCTGTCTTTCCTCTTCCCATCGCTTGTGATTCTTCGCTTCTCTCTCCTTCGAAAGAGGCTTCATTTAGGGGAAGAGAGAGAGAGAGAGAAAAGAGAGAGGGACAGAGAGAGAGAGAGGGAGGAAATGGGCGGCCCGCTAGGGGCGATCATAGGGAGGCACCCGACGGCGGCGGGGGGCGACGGGGATGGCCAGATCGGAGGCGGCGGCGGCGGCGGCGGCGGCGGCGGTATCATACGGCACAACAGGAAGTGCAGGGACTTGGTGTTCCTCGTCATCTTCATCGCGTTCTGGGTGGCCATGATCGTCAATTCCAGCTTCGGATTCAACCAAGGCAACCCACTTCGGTAAGCCTCCTCCGGCTTCCCCCCCTTTTCCAGCTTCAAACCCCACATCCAACTTTTGGGCCAAAAGATGCCTTCTTTACCTCCCTTTACCCCTTCCATTCAAGATCGGTGAACGTATGCTACTGCTTTGGTCGTGTGATGGCATTGCCGCTTCTGTGGCTACTTTAGATGTTGGGAACGAACGATTTCACAACCACATTACCTCAAATCATCAAGTAATTATAAAGCTGGTATGTTTGAGCATCGGATTACCAAGTAAAAAATCACTAAGTAGTGTAATATCTTGCTTCGGTCACATATTGTTTTGGCTTGGTTAGGCAACTTCTTTATAAGCTTCTATTAGTTTGATTTCTAACTGGTAAGGTGCTGAGAACTATTTATGGATTCCTCTACGGCCAAAGCGAATCGTCGACCTTTTCATTTGGATCCTTGTTTTAATTCTTATCTGTTCCTCATTGTATTTGTCTAAGATAGATAGATAGATAGATACTGTTGGTTCCACTCTAACATATGGTTTTTGGAGTATATGCATACAATAGCACCCAAGATCCGATGTTCCGATGTAGAAAAAAGATGGAATTTTCTTGTTTCAGTCTTCCTTTGCATGGTAATGGTGTTAATTCTTTCGAGTTTTCTTATTTCTGGTCATCATTTGATCAAATGAATGAAGCTGTTTGATGCAGACTTACGTACGGACTGGACTACAAAGGAAATGTTTGTGGGAACAGAAATGCTAAACCTGATCTGCGAGAACTGATGGTTAGATATTGGCTGAATCCCAACCAGGTCTACTTGAGTGGCATCGAGAATAGCCAGTTCAATCTAGCCGATGCAAGGAGCATATGCTTGATGGAATGCCCTGTTCCTTCGGAAGATGGGCTCAACTGGGTCTGTGATTACCCGGAGGGCGACATCCGCCTCCCTATGGATGATTGGATCAACCGAGACTATGATTACTATGAGTTCCTAACATCAGAGATGCGGAATAGTTCTCTTCAGCTCCAAGGTCCATGCTATCCTGTCATATTTCCAAGTGTGAACGGTAAGTATTGTCAAATCTTACTCTATGAAGTTATATCGATTTGATATTCTCGTGAAGAAAAGGTCTAGTAATAGTTCCTAACACCAGAGATACGGAATAGTACTCTTACTCAATGAATTATTACTCACTGAAGTAATAATTGAAACAAATTTCTGTTACTCACTCCATGTCTTGGCTTTTGTTTCTTGAGCTTTATATGATGCATGCTTCCCGACAACGAACTTTCCAAATAGTACCTTTATCTGTGAAACATCATCTGCCAGGACCAACAGCGGCATGTACATTCCATAGTTACACATTCTTTTGGATGCTTTTCGGAGTACCTTCTTGGTTTCTTCCAAATTTTCTTATCCAATTGGTTTTGATCCTTAGTTTTCTGATAAATGCATCATGACATGGGTCATCTTTTCTCTGTTCCATTGCATGCTGTTGATGATATCGTATGTATCGTCATCGTCATGTTTTACGTGTCCATTTTTGCAATTCCAACCTCACATTACTCTTCTGTAGAATGGTTCTCTGAGTGTTTTTTTTATGACCAGTTTACTGGAGCTGTCAGTTCATTGCACGTGCATCAAATGTTTCTTTGAAGCATTGGCAGCAGATGGGTGGTGTAAACATTGATGAGAACATAATAATAGATAAAACTATTCACAGAGCCATCAACTCTCCATCACCCGTCTTAAAGGTTGGTGATTTTACTAGTTTTTACCTTGTTCATATATCTTTCGAGTATTACATTCTGTGGTTCTGATGTCATCTTTCTAGCTAAAAGTGACCTAGTAGATGCAAATATCTTTGCCAGATAAATGCTGATTCAGATCAGATCAACAGCTTCTGTGATACCTTCATTTGTACAAGTCAAAGATAAAATCCCAGAATGTTGCAAAATATTTCTGAGATGAATTTGATTTCTAATGGTGGTCAAAAAATACAATGCATGGTTTTGTGCTATCTAGCCTTTTCCTTTAGGAAATGCAGACGGACAGCTAATACCTTGTCGCATTCCTATTAAATGTCAACTCAAAATGATATATATGCCTGCCGCTCAGGCTTTGCCATTCTATTACCCCCTAAAGTATCTCATCATCCAAAGGAAACCTTTACCTAATGAATATTTCCTTCATGCAGAGGTACGTGGCGGATATTGGGAAGGCATGGCCTGTGTTAATTGTTTGCGGAGGAATCCTCCCCGTCTTTTTGTCTGTTATATGGCTATTGATGATACGCCATTTTGTTGCTGGAATGACTTGGATAACAGTGATTCTCTTCAATGCCCTTGTGATATCTGTTACAATGTTCTACTACACAAAAGGTCAGATATATATTTCACAGAAATGCTGCTATTCTGTCGTGCAGTTAATTATGTAGCATCTGGTGTGGATCGAATATTTTTAGTGAAGAATTATTTGACATCAACAATGGAAAGTGGCCTAGTCGTTCATTATTAATGTCTCGATACTTCTCATTAACGAAACTATGATTATATATTTTAGTGCAAAATTTAGTCTCTCGACTGCTCTACTATGGTTTCTGTTCTTAACCAATGAGCACCAAATAATAATGTTCTTAAATGCTTTTCAGCTGGGTGGATTGGTAATGATGCCTTGTCGGTTGTTATTGGGGAACACGACCCTTACATCCACATAAGTGGCCGGGTTTGTTCCTATCACGAGTCACAAATATTTGGCAATTGTCTCTCTATTGTTGCTTATCTTCAGATTCAATGCAGGAAATAAATCATATCCGTGCTGTTGCTGTTCTTATGACGATAGTAATGATTATTGCCTTCCTATCTTCACTAGCAATTATCCGCCGAATACTTATAGCGACATCAGTTTTGAAGGTAATAACGATTCTGAAATCAGCTGAATCTGCAATTTCATGTGGGAGTTAAAGCATTTTCTTTTTTTGGATAGTAAGCACAGCTACATCTAGTTGGATATATACAAAGGCATGAAAACCCAGCTATTGCTTTGAAATATATTGACTTGAATTCTGACATGATCAGGCAAAACCTGATTGGCTTTGAACATCTATTAACTTATACAATAAGCAGTATTTCATTAACATCACAATTAAGATTTTGCTTTGATCGTCTTCTCCATTCATCTCTAGTATACTAAACTTTATTCCGTAAGCTAACTTTTATGGGTATGCTCAGGTTGCAGCAAAAGTAATAGGCGAGGTCCAGGCTCTTATAATTTTCCCGATACTGCCATATGTTATCCTTGCAGTATTCTACATGTTCTGGTTTTCTGCTGCTCTTCATCTTTTCAGCTCTGGTCAGATCCTCAGAAATGATTGTGGTGGAAACTGCTGTTCATTTGACCTAAAGTCCAACAAGATCAATTGTGATAATTGTTGTGGCTATCGTATCCATTACACTCGCAATATTGGAATTTCTATCCTTTTTCACCTTTTTGGATGTTACTGGGCAACACAGTTTATCATTGCATGCTCATCAACTGTCATTGCTGGATCAGTTGCCTCATACTACTGGGCTCGTGGTGAGATATCGGTAAGTAAAGCCATAAGTTAAAGTTGTTCGAGTCTCAGGGTCCAAATAGATCTATGCAGGCACAATATTTCATGAACTTAAGCTCACAGATTTGAGAAACTTGATACTTGACCGAGTAGATAAATCTTAGCTGTTTCTTAAATTAGTTGGTTAAAAAAATGTCAGCTTCTGAGAACTCAGATTATGGTTTTGAGCTCATGGTGTACTTCCGCTTAAAACTCAAAGAGCAATCCTTGTAGTCCTCTTAAATCTGAAACTTAAGTTAATCCTTTTGACTTTGCATGTATCGAGCTCCTTGTTTTCCTTGATGCAGCTTGGTTCCTGATTTAGAATGATATACTATGCTCGTAAATTTCCCTCGTGTAAATTACCAGAGTCTGATGTTTCTATAAGAAATGCTACAAATATATGCTTTTATGTGTGTTCAGACAATGACATATTTATCCACCTTCTTCAGAAAAGATCATTCTGTGAACTATGGGAATGTTAAAATACTTATTGTGCCTAGCATGAACCTCGTTGTTTTGATTATTCCTTTTCACTGGATCATCTTTTGTTTTTGAATAATGAATCTTTTTAAACTGAATGCAGCAGGAGATTCCATTTCTTCCTGTATTTTCTTCCATGAAGCGGCTCTTGCGATACAGTCTAGGATCTGTGGCTCTTGGTTCCCTTGTTGTATCAATTGTTGAATGGGTGAGATTTATACTTGAGGCCCTACGGCGCAGGTTAAGACACACTGATCCTGCTCCAGTAACCTGCATTGGAAAGTTCATGTCCTCTTCTTCTCAATGCTGCTTAGGATGCATTGATTGGATCATCAAGTCCGTGAATCGTAATGCATATATTATGGTAATAATTTGGACAACACTTATAGAGGAAGCTTGTATTTTGCCATGTAGACCAGCTAAATCTTGCTCCTTATTCAGTCCAATTAAATTTCTAATTGTGTTGTCTGTTCTGCTCATCTCTGTGGCGCTTTACTGGAAATGTTTATCTGACATAAGCACTAATTCATTTTTTTGTAGACCAGACAGGCTTTTGTTTGATTCTCTTCTTTTTTTGTTCTTTTAATATGAATGATGAATTTTAGGTATATCATTACCACAATTTTTATCTCTGCCACCTGTGTCTGGAAAGAAGTTTCATGCACTGTACTTGCACAATGTAGGGACTGTCAGAGAAGGCTTTTACTTTTTATTAGTCATATATCCATGGATGCATTGTACAGCAAATATGCACCATTCATATGCAAGGGCATGCATTTTGCTATGTTTAGGTCACCTAAGGAGTATCTAAATCCGAAATAACATGAAAGTGGGACAGCACATACCACACAATCATCTTCAGGTTTTGGGTTTTCGAACTTCTCGTGTCTTTGGTTGCAAACAATCTTAACAAATTAATGAAGTCTGTCACAGCCTTATATTGCTAGTTCTTGGTACGGTGTTCATTAGTTAGTTCTTGCATGCTCTATGGTTTTATGTCTTTGCTATATTGCTAACTTGTATTGGTCGTTATATAATGCAGATTGCCATCACAGGAAAAGGATTTAGCAAAGCTTCTGCTATTGCTACTGGGTTGATAATGAATAATATATTGCGCATAGGAAAGGTCAATGTCATTGGAGATGTGATTCTCTACCTTGGGAAGCTATGTGTCAGCCTGTTCTGTGCATTATTTGCATTCCTCATGTTGGACACCCACAAATACAAATCTGCTCATAACAAGATATCATCCCCTTTGTTCCCTGTTTTGGTAAGGTTCTCTATTAGATGTTTTCTATCTCTTTCTCAATTCACTTGTTTCCTATGAGTTGAGAGTTGCAAATCGTGCTCTATTTTTTTCATGGGAAAGGAAGGCAAACAATGCTTTAAACTTGGTAGAAACACAAACTTAACTAGAAGGTACTAGAATCAGCAAGACAATAGGTCTAGGATGTTTTGGGAGTACTTTGCCTGGTGTGTGCCATCACAGGATTGCTTCATGGATGCTTCCCATGAACCTCATTGCACACATGGGTGATCAAGACAAAATAAATGTCACATTATCATAAATAGGTCTCTAGTTTGTTTGAAGACCTTTGGGGAACTCTTTGTGCTTACTAGTTTATCTCACTCTTCAGTTACTGCTAAAACTCAAGCACGAACAGCACTAGAATGGGAGTAAAAGCAAGCAGGTGGATGTATGAAGTATTTTATTTCATGCGTCGTGTAGCGTGTGTCGATCACCCAATATTTTATGGCATGGGAAGGATTGTAGTGAACAGATCTCCAAGACATGATCTCTTTATAGGATCAATAAGCATTTAAGCAAAAAGTGACATATCTAGGATAGAAGCAGAAAGGGATGATATTTCAGTATGGAGAGCTTCATATGATGTCTTTTATAGAATAACATGACTATACTATTGTCTTTAGTCGGGAGAATATGTTCCTATTCCTATCAGTGGATATGATGTAAAGTGTTAGGAGAGATGGCCAGAGTTTAATGACAAAAGACTGTCTTCTTGGCATGGTCATCATGTCTGTATTTGTGAATCTCTCTTTGCTTTTGCATTCTTCTAAGCCTTATATCCAACCATGCAGGAAAGTGCTTTTCCTGCTGGACTATCAATAGCTTGCTCTGTAAATATATTTTCTTTGTGATGCGTATAGGTTGAACTCCAGTGTTGACATGCTTAAATTTTCATGCAGGTAACTTGGGGGCTTGGTTACATAGTTGCAACCCTTTTTTTTGCAGTCGTTGAGATGTCGATCGATACTATCATCCTCTCCTTCTGCCAAGACGCAGAGGAGCATCAAGGGACTGCACAATATGCACCTCCCCTGCTAATGGAAACACTAGATAGCCAAGGAGAGATGCAGCGACTAACACAAGGCTCTTAAGCAGATGTTTTTTATGTGTGTTTCATTGCCCTGAGATTACCAATCCTAAAGCGAAAGCATTATCCTTTTTCTAATGCTTTAATACTGATTTGTTGGTCACCTTGTCATTTCATTTATGTTATTGATGTGTCTTCAGAAGCTGTGGTTTTGAAGCCCTGTTATAACCGGTATGATGACAACTCACCTGAACCTTTATAAGCAGGTGATTATAGTGTTAAAGGATTGTAATCTTGCCTAACGGATCGTTGAACGGAGTTGTTGCGGGTGCGCGACGACCGTTCGTGACAATACGGTACTGCATACCTTGCAAAAAAACAACTACAAAGCTAATGACTTCTACAATTGTAAACCAATTCTCAATCAAACATTCACAGAACACAATGGTGGAATGTGCTACTAGGAAATAGGAATAGTTACTTCCAGGCCTATTGACTGTTTTATAAGATGGTATTATCAGCTTTTTACACCTATTGTCATTTGCTCTGTGCTATTCATACACATAACAAAGACAGGCCTTGTACAAGGCATGTTCTTATGATTATGCCATACTATTAAATTGGAAATGTATCTTGTAGAATACTTTGGGCATATTTGTGTTCTCAGAAGATGATTCTGTTATCATCTGTATGCAAACCGAGACTAATTATGCCTTGGTGCTACTAGGAAATAGGAATAGTTACTTCCAGGCCTATTGACTGTTTTATAAGATGGTATTATCAGCTTTTTACACCTATTGTCATTTGCTCTGCGCTATTCGTACACATAACAGAGACAGGCCTTGTACAAGGCATGTTCTTATGATTATGCCATATTATTAAATTGGAAGGGCTGGTTTTAACCTTGTTTATACCAAAAACCAAGGTTCATTGTACCGTATCATACCGGTGTTTCGATCCGGGATTTGGTACGATATGGTACCGATGTACCGAGCGAAATGTATCTTGTAGAATACTTTGGGCATATTTTTGTTCTCAGAAGATGATTCTGTCATCATCTGTACGCAAACCGAGACTAATTATGCCTTAACACCAGGGCATACCGAGTGGTACACCCTGGTATATCGAATAATTTTATTTTATTTTTCATTACTATAATACTGTAGCACCGTAGCGGGCGGTTCACGTATCGATATGTTGTCGGATTGATACATATTGCCCGTATCGGGCGAGTAGTATTTTTCTTTTCGCAAATTTGACATGCCATTAAACAAACAATCGATCTGCAGTTTCTATGGTCTCCTTTTTCCTCGGTGAGTTTGCATGATGGCTTGAAGAAATCAAGGAAAGAAAACTAGGAACAGATGCATGAGAAGAGACGCGCAACAAACATATTCACACTGAATCAAAAGATATCGATTCTAATTTCTAAGCAGGGTAAGACGAAAGATTAAGAGAACTGGATCTACATGAACAGAATTGTTCTACGTCCTTAAGCTTGCGTGAAGAAATCAAGGCCACAGATCGATGGATCAGAAGAGACGCAACAACGTATTCAGATCTAACTTCTAAGCAGGTTAAGACGGAAAATTAAAAAGCATCCGTGAACGTGCTGGATCTACATGAACGGAATCAAGAGAAGCGAAGCCGAACAAACCCGGAAGAGGAATCGATCATCCCCTGAGCTTGCGGACCTTGTACCATCCCTTCTTGCAGGCAGATCCGACCACCTTCAACCCCTTCCTGAACAGGATCTTTAGCTCCTTCGCCCGATCCTTCAGCTGCTTCTCGAGATCCGCCATCTCCTTCCTCCTCGATCACCACCAACACACAGAAGCAACCACGATCTCAATCTCGATAAGAGGAATGAAGGCCGCAACCAAACGGATTCTGTTTTGGTTTTGTTTCGCCCCTGTTCATCGGAGCGTCTTTTCCGCGGGCGTTTTGGGTGTCCACCGGGAACTATAACGTTCGTGCAGCTTCGATGGACCGTCAGATCTCGCTAGGATTGGCAGTCGGGCCTTTCCGGAACCGGAATGGCGCGTAAGGTTTTCTATGAGGTTATTTCAAAACCCATACAAATTTCGACTTAAACCATATAATTATTTAAGTAAATAGAGCATCATTTTTAAACTTTAAAATAAGATTCATCGTATCGAGATGTACTGCTCGATTTAAACAACATATATCAATCCGACAAGGGACCAATACGTGCAATATATTGATACACCTCGCTGTATCGTGTGTCGATATATTCGGTACGGTTCAGTACGTATCATATCGATGATCGATCGATACATCGATACGAACCGATAATACAAATCATGTTTTAAAATCTTTCACATTGATTAAAAAAAATTAATCTTTGTACATAAATATTTAAGTTCACCTGTGAGCGTCATTTGATTTGATGTAATAAAAAAATTTAATTAAAAAAATCTAATTAGCATCAACTAATTTGAGTTACATGAAATTTAAATACCTAAAGTACCTCTAGTATTCTTATAATCATAATAAAATTTTAAATGAATTAATTAACCATAAGGCATATATTAAAGTTTCTAGATTTTGCAAGCACATATATGCCAAACGTAAACACAGAGAGTAATAAGTATGAAATTACTTATATGGTGAGATATATACATGCAATTTGCCTTTTTTAAAAAAAATATTTAAAAGGATATTCTTGAATTTTTAGCCATATATGGATCGGAGACAAAACAAGGTTTACCGGGAGGAAGATTTGATTCTGTTGGCTGGCAGCAGAAGAACACAACCTTATTTGATGTAAGCAACTGTGCATCCATAGTTCATGGGGCTTTCTTCTTCGAACTTGGCAACTCGAGGGTGATTCCTTAGTACGTCAAGGACACACTCCTTCACAGCTCCAGTCCCCGTTCCGTGGACGACGAAGAGAACCCCACGCGATTTGCAACCCAAGATGGCCATCTGAAGACGATGGGAAGCTTCTTCGACCCGCTTGCCCCGCAAATTGACTGTGTTCTTCGACGTCCTCACAGCCGGCCCAAAGGCAGCCTCCTCATCCTTGTTTGCCTCCAATGCAGGTCCTTTGTTCCACTTTCTCATCTGCAGTAGTTCAGAAGACAAACAAGTGTTTGATATAAATCCTCTTGCAACCATGGAAGTTCTATGAGTAATATTGATTTTAACATGCATCTAGTTCAAATAAAAGCAACTCGGTTATTTTATGTGGTTCAAGCAAGTGGAATTGATGACGAAATGCTTGGGAAGTTGGATGAAGAAGATGAAGTGTCATGGAAGAAAAATGACACCTTAGAACTAGACATGATAGAAACCCTTTCAATTCTAATTGGAGACACTGAATCAAAAGATATCGATTCTAATTTCTAAGCAGGGTAAGACGAAAGATTAAGAGAACTGGATCTACATGAACAGAATTGTTCTACGTCCTTAAGCTTGCGTGAAGAAATCAAGGCCACAGATCGATGGATCAGAAGAGACGCAACAACGTATTCAGATCTAACTTCTAAGCAGGTTAAGACGGAAAATTAAAAAGCATCCGTGAACGTGCTGGATCTACATGAACGGAATCAAGAGAAGCGAAGCCGAACAAACCCGGAAGAGGAATCGATCATCCCCTGAGCTTGCGGACCTTGTACCATCCCTTCTTGCAGGCAGATCCGACCACCTTCAACCCCTTCCTGAACAGGATCTTTAGCTCCTTCGCCCGATCCTTCAGCTGCTTCTCGAGATCCGCCATCTCCTTCCTCCTCGATCACCACCAACACACAGAAGCAACCACGATCTCAATCTCGATAAGAGGAATGAAGGCCGCAACCAAACGGATTCTGTTTTGGTTTCGTTTCGCCCCTGTTCATCGGAGCGTCTTTTCCGCGGGCGTTTTGGGTGTCCACCGGGAACTATAACGTTCGTGCAGCTTCGATGGACCGTCAGATCTCGCTAGGATTGGCAGTCGGGCCTTTCCGGAACCGGAATGGCGCGTAAGGTTTTCTATGAGGTTATTTCAAAACCCATACAAATTTCGACTTAAACCATATAATTATTCAAGTAAATAGAGCATCATTTTTAAACTTTAAAATAAGATTCATCGTATCGAGATGTACCGCTCGATTTAAACAACATATACCAATCCGATACACCTCGCTGTACCGTGTGTCGATATACTCGATACGATTCAGTACGTATCATATCGATAATCGATCGATACATCGATACTAACCGATAATACAAATCATGCTTTAAAATCTTTCACATTGATTAAAAAAATTTAATCTTTGTGCATAAATATTCGAGTTCACCTGTGAATTTAAAATAAGATTCATCGTATCGAGATGTACTGCTCGATTTAAACAACATATATCAATCCGACAAGGGACCAATACGTGCAATATATTGATACACCTCGCTGTATCGTGTGTCGATATATTCGGTACGGTTCAGTACGTATCATATCGATGATCGATCGATACATCGATACGAACCGATAATACAAATCATGTTTTAAAATCTTTCACATTGATTAAAAAAAATTAATCTTTGTACATAAATATTTAAGTTCACCTGTGAGCGTCATTTGATTTGATGTAATAAAAAAATTTAATTAAAAAAATCTAATTAGCATCAACTAATTTGAGTTACATGAAATTTAAATACCTAAAGTACCTCTAGTATTCTTATAATCATAATAAAATTTTAAATGAATTAATTAACCATAAGGCATATATTAAAGTTTCTAGATTTTGCAAGCACATATATGCCAAACGTAAACACAGAGAGTAATAAGTATGAAATTACTTATATGGTGAGATATATACATGCAATTTGCCTTTTTTAAAAAAAATATTTAAAAGGATATTCTTGAATTTTTAGCCATATATGGATCAGAGACAAAACAAGGTTTACCGGGAGGAAGATTTGATTCTGTTGGCTGGCAGCAGAAGAACACAACCTTATTTGATGTAAGCAACTGTGCATCCATAGTTCATGGGGCTTTCTTCTTCGAACTTGGCAACTCGAGGGTGATTCCTTAGTACGTCAAGGACACACTCCTTCACAGCTCCAGTCCCCGTTCCGTGGACGACGAAGAGAACCCCACGCGATTTGCAACCCAAGATGGCCATCTGAAGACGATGGGAAGCTTCTTCGACCCGCTTGCCCCGCAAATTGACTGTGTTCTTCGACGTCCTCACAGCCGGCCCAAAGGCAGCCTCCTCATCCTTGTTTGCCTCCAATGCAGGTCCTTTGTTCCACTTTCTCATCTGCAGTAGTTCAGAAGACAAACAAGTGTTTGATATAAATCCTCTTGCAACCATGGAAGTTCTATGAGTAATATTGATTTTAACATGCATCTAGTTCAAATAAAAGCAACTTGGTTATTTTATGTGGTTCAAGCAAGTGGAATTGATGACGAAATGCTTGGGAAGTTGGATGAAGAAGATGAAGTGTCATGGAAGAAAAATGACACCTTAGAACTAGACATGATAGAAACCCTTTCAATTCTAATTGGAGTGCAAGCGGGAACTAGAGGAAGGAGGGGAAAACAGAGGCCATTCTTTTCCTTTCAGACAACCATAATATATAGCCACTAATAGAAGGAAAGAAGTTTAGAAGACCTAAATGTAGGACTTTCTTGCATACCTGCCCTCTTGGTTGCGAAGCAGAATTATGCCTGCCCGAGCTACTTTGGACCAATCTCATGTCATTTCTTTTCACGCGAACCTTTATTTTTCCGTACTGGACAGTGGTAGTGCCGTCTTCTGCTGGTGCTGCGACCACAGTAGCAACCTTGTCTCCTAACCCTGTAACATATACTTGATCTCCAATTTGTGGTAGATAAGAACTGCCGCTTTCTGTGCTCTCATATGACATATCATCTTTTGGGGAATGCGCTGCAACAATGGAAGCGATGGCTGTCTCTGATTCTCTCATTATTGAACTAAATTGATCAAGAGTTGCACTTTGAAGTCGAGTCTCAAAGTCCTGGATTATGGAATCCATCTTAGACTTAACAATCTTTAGCTCCTGTTGTACCAAATGAGACTCCTTCGCCTTAAGGGCTGCCACTCGCTTATCAATATCTTCAGCCTCGGATTGTATCTATGTAATTCAGTCATACATGTGAAATCAAATATAAATCAACAGGATAGGCACAGACATAAAGGAAAAACCATATTAAGTCAGTGCACCTTGTCAATATTGTAAAATTAAACGCATGGCAGCAAAACGATGAAAGATCTCGAAACAAATAACAAGAGATCTGAATTTGAAGTAAGAGAACTTTTTGAGTTACAACTACTAGGATGCCCAAGGTAACATTTTGTGAAACTTACAGAATAGATATTACAATACTATGAACTCGTACCTCAGAATGCAACGACTAGGATGCCCAAGGTAACATTTTGTGAAACTTGCAGAATAGATATTACAATACTATGAACTCGTACCTCAGAATGCAACTTCTTCACGTCTTCAAGTACCAATGCAGCTTCATTTGCTTGAGCCTCTAACAGTTTTCTTTCCTCTAGCAAAGACTGATAAAGTGAACCTTGTCGTTCCCTTTCTCTGTCAGGCTCTAATTTTTTAACCCATTCTTCTGCACGATCTAACATCTTCTGATCAAAACCAATCGACTTAGCAATACTCAAGGCATTTGAGTTACCAGTACTTCCCCATAGAATACGAAATGTGGGTTGCAAGGTCTCCAAACAAAACTCCATTGCAGCATTCTCAAACCGAGAATCACCAGATTTCAGGCGGCTCAAGTCGGCATAATGGGTAGTAACAACAGCTAAGTTGGCATGATCGGCAAGGTACTGGAGAATGCTGGTTGAGAGAGCCACACCTTCTGATGGATCAGTACCACTACCAATCTCATCTATCAGGACGAGTGAATTTTCCGAAGCAACCTCTATGATTTTGCAGATACGCGATATGTGCCCACTAAAAGTAGACAGGTTATGCTCCAACGACTTCAGTCCAAAAAATAAGAGTTTCAGAAACATACCAAATTTGAGCAACTTATCATAATAGATACCTTCAGAAGTGGATAGAAACTACCTGGTGATCACCAATATCTGCAAGAATTTGGTCAAACCATGGCAGTTTTGGCTGATCCCTAGCTGATAAAAACATTCCAGCCTTTGACATAATAGATGCCAAGCCCAAAGTTTTCATAGTAGCTGTTTTACCTCCAGTATTAGGTCCAGATATCACAACCACTTTAGTAGAATTTTCTATCTTAAAGTCCACAGGAACAGGGCGTTCTACTTCAAGAAATTCTTCAGAGTCTATCGACAGATTCCTCCTATCAAACAATATCGAACTTCCACCTCCTTTTTCTGAGACAGAAGGCAAGTGTCTAAGGGAAGGTTCAAGGAGCAAAGGGTGATGAATGCTTTCTATATCTACTGACAACGTATCTCCAGTTATAATTGATTTGAACCTTTCAGAGTCCTGAATGAGGTATGGACGAACACCACCATTCCACAAGGCATATGCTCCTCTGGCAACAGCAAGATCCAATTCTAAAATCTTTTCCATTAGATACCTAATTTTTGTCTCTGCATGTGCGATTTCTGAAGTTAAGACACCCAGAATAGCAAGTTCCTCAGCTTTCTCATCATTGAAAAGTCTGACTTCCATGTTGTTGAGTTCAATAGCATCTCTTGGCTCAATAAAGTATGTTGCTCCAGAGCTACTAGAACTAAGAACAATACCTTCCGGGAGCAGAGATTTGTGTGAAGCCTTAATGCCAACACACATTCTAGACCGTCGCTTTGTAACCAGAGGACTATCAATGCCCCCAGACTGGAAAACCTTCATGGACACTTCCTTCAAAAAAGACACGAGTTTCTCCATGTTCTTCCTCCTCTCCATCCTAATGGATTCCAATTTCGTGCTAGCTTGATCCAGAACTATGGAAAGTTTACCATCGATGCAAAATGCTATTTGGTTTGCTAATTCTACCAGAAAATCACAATCTTGCAGAATCTCCAGAAGAGAGGTGTACCTGTTCATCACATATTCATGATTATTTTATGCAACATTTTCTTGTAAGAGAAATTTTCATCAAGTTCTATTTTGATAATCCACCAAATCCAACTCAGAGTTGTATACATCGGTTGAAACACAATAATCAATTAATATGATAAAAGAACATTAACCAATCAAACTGAACAAAAAAGCATTTAAAAACAAATTGTTTTCATACTCTTACTAATTGGTGCCAAGCATTGTCTCTAACTTCATTTGGGCAACTTATCAAACACATCAAAATCTTTAAGTTGAGTGTGAAAATGCATTAGAAGAATCTAAAATGGGATGTAACATCCTATTGACTCGAGAGAATCTCCAATGAACAATATACGAACTGATCTGGAGGAAGAGTTGAAAACCTATCAGAAGACTCATCGGCCGATATCTGCTCCAATTGCTCAAAAACCCTTCTTGCCGACTGAAGACTCCGTTCAATGGCACAGAGCTCCCGGATGCCAAGAAGCTCGCCTGCAACTGCCGCTCTGACAATCTCCGACACATCATCGATCCCAGAGAAGTCCAGTGGCCGCGGAAGCAGCACAGCCGCCGCCGTCTGGTCCAGTAGCTTCTCGCTCTCCTCCCGATCTCGACCAACCGGCAGATTCCCGCTCCGGCAAAGGGCGCGGCCCACGCTCGTGGAAACAAAGGCGGAGACTTGAGAGCAGACGGAGCCCCACTCCAAGGTCTCCTCCGTTTCCCTCCGGAGCTCCTCGCGAATCCTAACCCTCTCGGCATCAGCAGCAAGACCAGCGCCGATCCTACACTTCCTGGGGCTAATTGAAATCGCGGCGAGCTTCGGTTTCCCCTGGAAGGGCTTCGAAACCCTAGTGCTCTTTCCGACAGAGCTGACAGAGTTCGCAGCACGGATCGATGTGGGCTTAGAAACCCCAGCATTATTGGACGCGGAGACGGTGCCATCGCGAGAGAAGAAGAGATTCGGGGGTTCCTTGAAGCGAACGAAGCAATTGAAAGCTTCCATGCAATACGAAAGGAGCAGCTTTTGTTCCCGTGAGAGGATAAGACTTTACCGTTATCTTTATCCCAAGGTTGGATTTGGAGGGAAGCAATCAAATAAAATAGGATTTTGCCCCCATTTCTTTTGGGTTTTACTTTATATATATATATATATATATATATGTGTGTGTGTATATATATATA
>LVTN01000215.1:39434-147006 GCA_001649415.1 Musa itinerans | reverse complement strand
ATATATATATATATACACATAGAAAGGACCCAACAATGGCACTTAATACTGCCGATTGCGCAAGCCATTAAGTTTAAGATCTAAGTAATCCCACAAGTAATATCATCAAACAGGTGCAGTGCACTTTGTGATCAATCCATGGAAAATGTTGCTGCCAAGCACATGAATGCATCTGAACAATAAGATAGATGCTGCTTGTTCATCGTCACCTTGGGGAAGTCAAAAATGCAAAACAGCCATGGGTTATCCATAAGTTAGCTCAGTGGTTGACCTTTGAATGAGATAAACAATTGTGAGAACAGATACCAGCAGGCAGACAAGTTTAGCTCAGCTTATCTTAGATCATTAATTAATGGATGACAAAATTAAGGATTTAAATGGGTCCCTTAACACAATCTCACTCTAAATGGGAAAGAGGAAAAGGCACACAGCATCAAAAACTTATAATGCTGTACAAGAATCAAGCATAACCACACAAACTCTCCAAGAACATTGCTTCTCTCTGTGTATGGCCTTCTATTGTAACTCGAGCAGACAAGGAGCTGGAACTCTACTGCAGCAGCTGAGTATGAGTTGAGATCCTCCGAGCTTATAGCACCTGCAACCTTGCACAAGGAGGCATACATCAAATGAACATCTGTATCAGGAAGCAACAAATAAATTCAAAATGATGGGTAAGAGAAGACCAAATTACCTAATCCTCCTCCATTGGAACTTCTGGAAAATCCCATCTATCTTCCTCGATTGGTTTATTGATCACAGAAAATGGCGAACGTAAGGCTAGTCAAGAAAACAATAATACAATATATCTCAAAACTAGTTTAAACAGATCATAATCCAAAACCAAAGAAATAAAACTCAAAAAATGGAGAGTGCAACTGTTATATACTATGTCGTAATCCAAAAAGGAAACCACTTCTGTAGATGCCGCCAAAAAACATCTGAATTGTTATCAGTTTATAAATTATAACCCCAAATGAAATGTTAAGTTCTGAATGGCAAGCCTAATCTGCAACTAATAAATTGCTCAAGTAACTAATAAATTAGAATAGCATACGTGCAATTTGAAATATTGGTTACAAAGCTACCAACTAGATTTTAACACAAGGAAACTGGCAAAGGATATATATAGACATACGATCATCGTCCTCCCCACGATTTCGGCTATTCTTCAGTTCTCTACGGATTTCAGGAGTAACCTAAGCAAACATTAAAATAAAAGAAATCAGTAGATGCTTCAAGTTTGTTCAAGGCATTTCAAACTGTAACAAGTGTTTATCTCATACCAAATGATGCTTCTGGTATTGTATTAAACGGTGAAGATCATCTTTCTGCTCCTTGTTCAGTTCATTCTTGTACCTGTTATAAGTATCAACCTCACTTATAAATGCATCGGTAATACTTGATTACAACAAACTAAGAGCTTTAGTTGCTTGTGGTATATCTAAGTTATTGCAATGGTACCTCTACTAGCCTTTCGGAAATCCTACAAGTTGGATCTGAATCATGTAGGTGGGACAAAACTATGCAAAACAAGTTCTCCAAAAATCCATTTGGACATGGGTTTGAATAGGTACAAGCATGATGGCAAAACCCATCACCGTCCTATATTATCAGTACCCTCTCTCAAACAGACAATTCTGCTTTTGACCCAACAACTGTCACTCACCTGCTATGTATGAGTATAATCCTAACAGAAAATGCAAGGTCTAATGCATACCATTGTATACTATATCTCGGGACCTATATATGATGCAAAATGTCCATATAATTGAGACTTCGATCGAGACACGGAAAGAAAATTTACTTCAGTTGGTTTAGTATCTAATATGATGTACCAGTTGTGCAGTTTAAACAGAGATGGAATGCATCAGATGTTAATACAAATGGCCTAATGACCTCGGGCTGATCATCACCAATGAAGCTTACTCTAAACACAAATAGCAGGATTGATTACATAATTTATGTTTCTTGCGGAAGCAGCGTACTACACTGGAATGCAAGTAAACAACCAGAGAATACCTAAAAGCAATGAGTAACAAAAGATGCAGGATACAACCAATACCAAAGAAACCAAATGTGATTTCTAAGAAAAAATACTACATTATTAGAGCATGTCCTACATAACATAATTTGGTTATTTTCCAGCACAGGTTAAAGAAGTTACCTTTGAACAAATGCAAGAAGTGATTGGTGCCATATAACTGGCATGATTCTTGTATCCTCAAGGAACCTCATAAAATGGGCAACTACTGCATCAAGCACTCGATATGGCAATGCATACTTCTTATCTAGAAATAGCTTGATAAAATAACTGCAACAAATTAAATGATAGCCAACATCAATGCTCTACTGCAGATAACTGTGCCAATAATCCATCTACGTATATAGGCAACTTAAATCAATAAACATATTTGAGCCACATGCTTCATGTTCATTGGAGCAAGCTAATAGTCTGTGTTCATTAGACTCCATGAGATTTGCAGAACAATTGATCTTGCTCCAAGTCTCCAACTAAATAATGAGTTTATAATTAGCTCACATGTATAATGCATCAAAATTTGCCAAAGCCTTTCAGTATTTCGACAAGGCCAGTAGCTTAGCTATTTGTTGCCGTTGAGAATTTTAAAAGCTCATCATAAAGTTCCTCAAAGAGACTGAAGTTCAGTTAAGTATTTTCATAATATTAAGTAATGATCCAAGAAAAAAGTATATTAAACAATGATCCTAGATAAAAGTACATTTAACATGAATCTATTAGCCCAAAGGCTGTTTTAAGGTCGAAATACCTTTAAAACAATAGCTATAGAAGGACAGAGTGGTCCACCAATCACTTCATTGACAAAGAAAAAAAAAAAAGAAATCATACACCTTCGAAATGTCCTTTTTTTATATAAAAGCTAGTTCAATGCAGTTAACCAGAACAATATCACATCCCTCAGAGAAATAAAGGTGGACTTAATTTTTAATATTCTGAAAATACAAGCATATTCTACAGAGTGACTCTCCTCTAAAGCACTTGTGTAAATTATATTTAAACAGATATGACACTGTTTACAACAAAGCTATGCACCAAGTTTGCAACAGCGCACATAAACAACAATGAGACTTTTTTTCGTTAGCATATTGTCTTATGGATGATAACAAATCGACCAGGTTTGTTATAAAGATGACTTGATAATTTCACCATCAAAACTTCTCGATGAACATACCACAAAAATACAAAATTGGCATCTCATAAGCAAGATTTATTAAAGCTTCAACAAAGATTTCAACATCAAGAAAATAGTAAGGAAGAATACTGTTTTATAACCATTGCACTTGTATATTAATCCACAAAAAGATATATCAACCTATAGTCAATATAGGGTTTCAAAATTATCTTGTAAAAGCCAAATTAAATTGCATTAGGACCAAACGCAAATGAAGTATAAGTTAGATATTACATTGTATTTTAAGTTCACCTTTAGTGTCTTGTGCTAGGTATTTTAACATGTATTCAGGAGGTATAAGATATACAGCTTAAACATAGATGTCAACAGATATCATGTATAGTAAATAACAAAATATCAGAATCGTGATTAATAAAACAGTGATATCCAATTTCAAATGACAAAACTAATATTTGCTCCCGCCCAAAAAGTAAACTAGAGAAAATGTAGCATGATTAGAGTAATTTTACCTAGTTGTTCCACAGTATTCTAGCTCTGCCAGCTTCATGAGAGCTGCACTGTAAACAATGATGGATTTGTAAGTACATAAAGTTGGTCAATTAAGCAAACCAACTAGCTGACAGCTACACCATAAATGACCAAATTCTTGAATTGTAGCACTTTACCTTGAATGAAGGGGCGGAATGGATACTTTCTGAATTATGCTTCCAATGATAACAGCTTCTCTAAGAGTGCATGTGCCCGACTGACAATAAGCAAATATACAATGTTTTATGACCAAAGAGCAACTTAATAAAATTCTTCTTCTTGTCTAAAGCCCAAAGGCCAGATATAAATTGAAGGGAAAATTGAATGACTAAATGATTATTCAACTAGCCATAAGAAGATGCGAGAGTTTTTATAACTAAAACACAGAACCTTCACAACATGCTAAACTTCTGTTAAGAATTAACATTTTCCAGAAATCAACCTAGAGATGTATTCATATAAAGCTAGCAGATCAGTAATGACAATTAGCTAGAATTAAAGACCAATAGAGAACTTACCAACATAACAATTGATTTAAAGACAACAGATTATATTTGAAAATAATTAAAGCCCACATATCCAACAATTAAACATATCTTGCTTCCTGGTCACAAAATGTCATCAAGATGATCACAATATTCTTACGAGATTAATGCTAAAAGTTCAAACAAGTCAACCCCAGCTAGCATATCAGAGGGATAAAGATCTTGATGCATGCATCATACTCATTCAATTAGTTTAGCTTTAAGAAATCAGTAGCTCTATAAGTTGAGACAAGGACAAACATAATAGTATAGATCATATCATGTGTTCAACCAAAGGTGTACCTGACAAAGTGGTAATAGAACACCCTTGAAGAAGGCAGCTGGCTTATAGAGGGATTTTTTAAGTGCTTGATACAGAGCAAAATGTAGTCTCTTATTCTTTCTGATATCCTCCCTAACTCGTGGGAGTAAAACAAGAGTGTAAAAGCGTTGGGCTTTTTTCACACTCAAGTTTGATGAGAATATTTTAGTTGCCTGAAACATTGCATTTGGAGACCAATTTTCTGGCTCTGTTAGATATAATACATCCTCCCAGAGTTCAATGGCTGGAATGTGTTTAAAAGCCTTTGGCATTTTCCCATTGGTATACCTACTGAGCAGCTTGCCCACCCTGTACAAAATGAAACATCATACATTCATCATATCACATAACGTACAGGAAGAAGGAAAAAGAAAAAAGAGAGTGTAACGTACCCCTTGTACAGATCAATGATGTTGCTATCCAATTTAGGAAGAGGCCGTTCTGTGACAAAACATAGCCAGTAAAAAAGGATATTAGATTGTCATCAAAATAATTTAAGATCATACAAATAACACAAGAAAGAAAGCCATCTATCGGATGTAACAGGGACATAACAGTAAATACATCCACTGGATCTTACATATCATTTGAACACAATCAATTTAGTCTATACGATGAGTAAATAATTAATAACATCTATCAAGCAGCATTAAGGTAGAGATATATGAATTATTAATATATATATATATAGAGAGAGAGAGAGAGGGAGAGAGAAAGAGGCAAGATACTGCCAACATCAACAATAGATGGTGGTACACTTTATGACTGTTTTTCCATGTTGATCTCGTTCAGTCCATGATAATATACTTACCCAGAATGAATTAGTATAGATCCATCACACTTTTTCATTTGTGTGGGACAAGGTCACTATTCTGCCAGCTACAGCAGGCACGTCCAGCAAAACAGTTAACCTTGTTCTGGCCTATAATAGACCAACTTACCAAAACAAAATGTCAACGAGGATACCATACCACAAACACTCACATGGAGTTGCAGATTAAATGTTCACTAGTACTTAAATAATCTTACAGTTTTTATATTGAAATGTAAGAAATATTTTAGTTTTAAAATGGTAATTTAACCGAGATGTCCAATAAAGACACACCAAGATGGTAGGAAAAAATAAACACCAAATAAGCTAGCAATTTCTAAGACAATCAACTAATAATTACATTTATCATTCTTGGTTGCAGCAAAGAGGTTCCTCGGAATGAGGAAATGACATGGTATACACTGTTATGATGTAGGCCAACTTGCTTATACAACAACTCAAGTTGAGACCAATTAGAATGAGATCAAGTCAAATCTGATTCTGATTTGTATTTGTGGATGTAATGGGTCATATGCTGTATTCATATATGGTCGATGTTAATTTATTCCCCTAATACACAAAAAAGTAAGCATATTACTAGATCTGCAGTTTTCTGGCACTGCAGTCTTATACTTGAGAATATCCACCTGAACAGCCTCTATAATTAGTATATTTGGATCTTTGAAATTCTGTTGAAGCCCATGAATACCAGCTGCACTGGTAATATTTCTCGAGGAACAATGGAGCACATAAGCAACATCCAAGATTAAGTGGGCATTACTGAGATCCAAAGTGAAATGCCACAAATAGTTTGATTACTAAGAGAGACAAAATGGCAAATGGGACAAATATCTAGAGTTTGTACAAAGTTCTGGAAGAGCAAAAGGCACTATAAAATTCTGGGAAAGTTCCAGAGCAACAAATTCTTTACCAAGCCACATGAAGCCATCTAAGAGAGACTACATCAGCCACGTAGTTAAAAAAAACAACACAAGATGGCAAAAGAAAGTACATGTTCACAATCTGAGTCAGAGTATCACATCAGAAAACGAAGGAAGAATACATTAGGGACTAATCTTGGATATTAAATCTCAGATACAATTTGGCACAGCAGTAATGCATTCTTCTTCTTTTTTTCAAACTTTATTCCAGTCTTTCTTTCTGAGTGGCATAGCATCAAATTTTGGTTTTGATAGGATTCAGAAATTTTTCATATTTCTAAACAACCACTAATAAGAAGTCTCAGATATTTTATACAACTAACAAGAGAAAGGAAACACAAAGGAGAATACACCAACCAGAAGTGACCTCCGCTTCCTTCTCTTTAATCCTTTGAATGATGATATCCGCCAGTGTGGGCTGTGGACCTGTCTTAGTAGACATAAAAGCTGCCAAGAGCTTCTCGTCCTCCTCATCAATCTCCACCTTAACAGAACACAAATCTCCAACTCTATACAATCGCCAATACAAGAAAAAGAAAGCAATTCATAAAACACGGGACAGAAACAACTCACTTCGTCGACATCATACTGACTCTGGGTCTCAGAGAAGTCGTCGAATGCATCGGCGTCTTCAGCGTCGGTATCCGAAGCGACGGACGGATCGACCGACACGGCGGAGAAGGGAGTGCGGTTCTCTTCCTCCGCTTCCTGGAGTATCTCCTTCTGCTGATTGATAGCTTCCTTCAGAATTTTCGAGCTTAGGTCCGATGAGATCAACTGCGAAAGGGCAAAGGACTCGTCTTTATCAGAGTTACAAGGCAAGAAACAGTCAGAGAGGGGACAGAGAGCGAGGCTTGTACCTCGTCTCCGGATTGGTGGTGCTTCGGTGGCCGGGCGCGCTTCTTGGAGACGACAGAGTCGTCGGCGTCGAGGGCCACGCGGTGCTGCGGCGGCGCCGGCTTCTCCTTCCGCTTCTTGCCCGCCATTGACGCGGTGATCGAACCACGGACGGCGGAGCGCAGCGTGAATTGGAGCGGAAGCGGAAAGATTTGGAGCAGAGAGCCCTAACGATGGTTGTCGCGCGTCGTCTCTCGGTAGATGTAGCACAGAATCATGTTTGATGGACGGCTAAGATTCTATAAGGACACAAATAGACCCAACGGATGCATCACTCCGACAAATTAGGCCACATGCAAAAGTAGGGTTCGTATTTGGTTGGGTTCGATCGGTTCGGTTCTAGTCTGCACCAATTTTGGTTGATGAACCAAACCCGAATCGAGCCAGAATTAAGGCTTAGTCTAACTCGGATCAATGATAAATGAGATTTCGAAATATTATTTTTTTCTGTAATGATAAATGAGATTTCATCTTAAAATCTTACTATCAATAGTGAACATTTTTATCAACTAAGTTAATTATTTTTAAAAAATATTAAATAAGGTTTCAATCCAAGATTATATGGAATATATAGAGAGAGATATATGTCATATTTTGCACACATAGCACAATGTACTCTCTAAAAACATAAAACATGATTGACTGCTAAGTTTTTATGGAATATGAGTATATTGTGCAGGCTATGAAAAAAGAATCCATTAAATGATTTCAGATCCATTAGGATGATGTAAGACTACTAGTGGTGATTGAAATCATGAATGGACCAGCTTTGGCACTTCTAAAAACTCAGCTATTAAAAGAAAAAATTGGAAAATTGGAAATATTACCTGCATCATAAACACCTCAGCACATCCACCACAGATAAAGGAAACTTTGAGTCCAGGTTACCTTCTGGTAAAATATTCATTGCATTTCATCCAACAAGTTCTTAATTTACAATGTGCAGAGTACCATAGAGGCAAACTGTATTTTGTAGAGCCCAACATTCATCCCAATAACACTGTGTTAATACTCAATGAACCTGTCCAGGTAATTTCAAACCCAGATAAGAACACAGATAAGAATCCATCAGAAGAATAATCTTAAAAGCTCAAAGCAAATTGTTTCGATTTTGACCAGCAAATGATTTTCTTCGAGAAAAGAAAAAATGAATGTCATCGCAACAAATGATTTTGACCAGCAAATTCTAAGTCATGGATCTTGAGGAGTATATGGAAGTATCTAACAAAGGTTTCAACAGTACCTAATTTGTTTCTGATATAAGTTACACAACTGTAACCAGTGTTACAAACCAGTGATACAACAAAGCTTTACAGCAAGTGTAACCAAAGAGGATGACTCTTCCATTTGGATAAAATCCCTCTATACAGCAAAACCTGCTGGAAATCTAGCAGCAAAATGAATATTGGAAGTAAGATTCACATAATAAGTTATAGAACCACAAACAATGGGTAGAGTAGCCCAAATTTTCTCGGAAGAAGAATGACAGCACAGAGTGAAACATTACTGCAATAGTGCAGGCCAGTCTAATCCTTTTGCACCAAATGCTCCGCATCACCAAGTTCAACCTCAGTTCGCTGCCATTCCCTTCCAGTATCAATTAACATTTCAATCTGCTCCAGAGACTTGCCTTTGGTTTCGGGAACGTACATGTTTATAAATATCACAGACATAGCTGCAATTGCTGAAAAAATGAAGAAGGTTCCTGCCACAGTAATGGCACGGCACATGGACAGGAAGGACATAGCAATCAGGCCACTGCTCACTCTATTTCCTACAGTTCCTAATGCAACTGCCTGGGCACGCAGCCTCTGAGGGAAGATTTCTGAACTCAATACCCAACAAATGGGGCCGATTCCAACTGAAAAAAAAGCTACATTTCCACATACAGCCAATATTGCTACCAAAATTCCCACTCTTGGGTGAACCAGATTATTTCCAAGCAATGAAAGAGACAGGCCCAAACAAAACAGGCAAACAGTCATGCCAATTGTGCTAACATATAACAAAGGCTTTCTACCAACTCTGTCAATTAGAAGGATTGCAACTAAGATAAATGTAGTTTTAGCGATGCCAACAGCAACAGTTGCAGCAAGAAGTTCGCTGTCAGACTTGATTCCTGCATCTCTGAATATGGTTGGACTGTAATATACAGTTGCATCAATGCCACTGATTTGCTGAAAACACTGTATGCCAATCCCAATAATCAGCATCCTACGCAATGTGGGGGAAGGCCTCAGGAACTCCCGCCACACAGCTTTTTCCACATACTTCCCTCCCTCCACCACACCAGCAGCTTCCTCTATTTCGCGCAATCTATTCTCGACTTCTTTCTCATTCTCATTAATCCTCATTAACACCGATCTTGCCTCTTCTAGCCTGTTCTGCATAACCAACCACCTAGGAGATTCGGGGATCACAAACAAGGCAAATCCAATGAAAACAGATGGAAGAATCCCAATACCAAGCATTATCCTCCAGCTTATGTGTTCAGAAAGACCAGAGAAAACATAGTTTGAGATGTATCCAAGAAGAATTCCAAGATTTATAAAAATCTCAGGGAAAGAGGTGAATGATCCTCGAGAAACAGTTGGAGATATCTCTGCAATATAAACTGGTGCAATCATGACCCCAAATCCTATTCCAACTCCAGCCAGAAGCCTGCCTAAAATCAGCACTAGAAAAGATGGTGCAAAAGCCATTATAGCAGCACCAGTTTGGAAAATAATTGCAGCTAAACCAATGGTCCATTTCCGTCCAATTGCATCTGAGGTTCTTCCAGCTGCTAAACTACCCACAAGTGAAAGAATGCTCAAACACCCAATTAAGACTTCTTGCTGAACTTCTGTTATATGCAAATCCTTCTGAATGAAAATAATGCATCCGCTCATAACACCAACATCTGCAGTATATAGGCCACAATTACAGGAGGTAAGTTTTGGATCCCTTATACATGTCTAGAAAAATAAGATATTGAAGGATTAAACTTGTCCAGCATCTACTGCATTAGCCTCTAAGACATAATGTATTTTCATCATTTGTTTAGTATGATTTGTAGTATCCAGTTGGTGTCACCAAGAGTCTATGTTGACCTGTTATATCATTCAAAGACATCTTGATCGGCCTAACAGAACCATTTGCAAAATTTCATCCCCAAGCTCAGCATTTAAAGATACTAATCAATTTAAAAGATCCAATTTTTGAATTCCCTAATAAATCTGCTAGCCATATTGATATATTTCCTTCCTATACTATCATCTAAAGAATAGAATGCCACGGCCACCTTCCCTTGACTTGGATTACAGCGCATCTCTCTCTTATTGTGGGAAGTCAAATCTTTCCCAGATTGCATTTCCCTTCAGGTACAGTCGATTTGGACATTCTTATTGGGTATTGCATTCTACCTGTGACCTAGGATGACTTTGCGGTCTTATGACCTAAGTTGCAGTGTCAGCGCCCCCGCCCCTTGTAAAATGACGGGTTCAGAGACCTTCATGACCATCCTCACTTCGACATTCAAGAAACTACTCGAGAACAGAATCCAAATCGGATCTTTAAGAGCAAGGGGTGGCAATAAAGGAGGAGCTTTTCTCTCACCGTAACCGAGGAGGACGGAATTTAGAGAAGCAAAGATCGCACAAGCGAAGATATATCTGTTGCTTTTGATTCCCCGCCTGGGTCCGTCGTTGCTGAGGTCGGCGTCGATCCGCCCGTACCTCCCCTTGCCTCCGAAGCCGGGAAGCATCGAGACTCCCTTCCCATTCCCAGTCCCGTCGCCAACCGCCTTGTCATCGCCCGAACCCATCACTCTTCTCTCTCTTTCTCTGCCTCTCAGCTCTCCGGATTCGGAGTGCGGGGAAGAGGAAGAACAAGAGACCGCAAATAGGGAAAAGCTCTTCGGGGAGGAAGGAAATTTCTCACGCGATTTGGACTTCTCCCCCGGAAGAGAGCGGCCACGACCAGCGCGGCCGGCAATCGAGGCTATTGACTTCCGGTTCCCGCTTCTATTTAGATATTTTTCATTTTCCAAGTCATACTAACACCGACTCAATTTCCTACCATTCTGGTCACTGGTCAGTTTCCGTGGGGCCCACATTTTGAGTCGGGAGCAGTTCCGACAGCGTTCGTTGTCAGCATCGTGGCCGTCATGAGTTGGCCTCGTTCTTTCCTACGCAGTGACGTGGACGTCTGCCATTGGTTCTGCGGGAACGCGGGTCATGGTTCGGGTAAGTCGACGCGGCTGAACATACATTACCACTAGGCGATACGCGGTCGTTGACTCCTGCAGCCTTCCTTTGACATGGAACTCTTCTTCTGCGAACAGGTCGTTCCCTAATGAGCCGGGCGAAGCTGTTGCTGGCCTTCTCTGTTAATGTCCAAGTTCCTGTTGCTGGTGAAGCCAATCAAAAGGTACTCAAGAGATCCACACTGATCTCCTCTGTTTGTTCTAGTTCAGATGAAGACAGTGTCGTTGACTGCACACCGATTCGGAAGAGAGAGCCGAGTTTGACTAGATCAGCAGAGCATCAGCTTGTCGCTGTATTTATTGCAGACTAAACTTGTACGACAATGCTCTGTTTACAGCGCCATGAATGCAGCTGTATGCACCCTAACCAGTAGATGAGATGCCAAATTCCGTAATACAGAAGAGCCATGACACAGAGGAATCACATTAAGCCAACCCGACCAGCTTCTCACTGATCTCCCACAGCTTCTGGGCTTTCACAGCATCACTAGCTTCCTCGGATAGCTGGTTCTCAAAGCTCGCTGAGTTATTGTTCCAGCTCCAGTACACTCCAGACTTCAACAAGCTCGGATCGCCCACGACCTGCAGGAATCGAAGAACAATTGTAAGAGTTTGCGTTTCATCGATCGATCGCTGCCTTGGGATCTGCACCTGTGCGAGCCTTTTCCCTGATTCGTCCTCGGAGACGAAGCCCTTCGTGATGAACTTCTGAAAAGGAGGGAAGAGGAGCCGGAACAGGGGGATGTGTTCTCTGAAGAGGCCGGTGGTGGCGATGCAGCCCGGGTAGAGCGACGCGAATGTGATGCCGGTGTCCTCGTGGAACCTCCTGTGCAATTCCTGCATCGTGAGCATGTTGCAGATCTTGCTGTCCTTGTACGCCTTCGCCCCGTCGAACGCGCCTCCGTCGATCATGGCGGAGCTGTTGCGGCCGTCGAGTCCACCCGCGAGCCCCCGCAGGTCTCCCAGTCCGGCCTTTGGCGGCACATTCCCGGCCAATGTGTTGGTGTTCCCTGAACAGGTTTCGCAGATGCAGCGGTCAGGTCCTCTAAATTGCAGCTGCTGGTCGAGGGTGGCGTGCAGAAGTACCTGTGATCGAGCCGAGGATGATGAGGCGACGAGAAGGGTAATCGGATTTCTTCAGGTCCTCGAGGAGCATGTTGGCCAGCAGGAAATGCCCAAGGTGATTGACGCCGACGCTCATCTCGTACCCGTCAGCCGTGTACGTCGGCGTGCGGGCGGTGGGCCGGTAGATCGCCGCATTGCACACGAGCACGTCGAGGGGCCTCCCGGACTGCCGGAAGCCATGGACGAACTGCCGCACGCTGTCGAGCGATGCGAGGTCCAGGTGCATGATGGAGTAGTTCTCCTTGGCTATGCCGGCCGACTGCGCGGCCTTCTCGGCCTTGAGGAAGTCCCTGCAGGCCATGACAACGTGCCATTTCTCGGTCTCGGCGAGAGCCTTGGCAGCGGCGAGGCCGAGTCCCGAGGAGGCGCCGGTGATCACCACCACGCCCTTCCGCAGCACCTTCTTCCCTTGCACGGCGGATTGGTTGAGCCCCGGAGCTGCAACCGCTGTGGTCTGGGCTTTCACTACTCCAACTGAATGATTCGACTCCCTCTGCAAGATCTCACAATTAGGATCTGCTGATCGATCGATATCCTTCTCAGATATGCTCAGGTGAATATGGGATCGACTACCTTAGTACGAAGAACTGGAGCATTGAACTGAGACTTGTGATGCTCAAAGATGGAAGACCCGAGGAATGCAGATTCCTTGACTATGCAGGCCACCTTCCCCTGCACCAAACTCACCGAGCTGAGCCTCAAATTGCACGCAGGGATGAAGGCAGTAAACGAGAGGGATGCTGACCTCTTTCCGGGCAGAAAGAGCTGATGGAAGGAAGGACGCCTGCAGAGCCATCGAAGAGTAAGCTAAAACCAGTTGATGTGGATCTGATTAGAACAAGGAGATGGAGGAGGAATTTATACTGCCCGACGACGAAAGGCAAAAAGAGCAGTCGAGGGATAAGGTAGTACGCGAACGATCGCCGGGTCGTCCAATGAAACCTCGAGCGTTAGATTTCTTCGGCGGATAGATTTTTGGGTGGATATTTCTGTATCTATTCTATCAAATCAACAGGGTTGGGCTGTTGGGTCCAGGCAGCTTCCACCGGGTGCTGAGAGTTGTGCCTCGAGTTATTGGAGGAGATTGTTGGTGTCCACAGCTTGGACGGTGTTATGGAAACGAAGAAGCTGATGGAGGGTTGACAGCTGATGAGGCGTGGCCAGATGGATGATGATGGGCGTCATGTGCGTTCGTTCGTTGGAGTCGTCCAAAAAGTGGGGACGTGGGACGCACGTGATCGGAGGGCTCTCCGGATGGCACGTGTACGTCTTGGTCGAGTCCGACTCCGGGCTAATTAGCACAACAAAACATATTTCCAAGTAATTGACGTGGACATATCGAGGAATAATACATATTACCCTCATAATTAATTATGATCAATATTCCATTTAATTCTAATTTTTTTACGTTGTTAATTTCGTAAAAAAAAAGTCGTACTCCTTGTCACTAATAAAAAATGCTAATAAAAAGGATAAAAACATAATTTTATTATTTTTTAAATTATTAAATTTATATCTACTTCTCATCCTAATTGATTTCTCTTCCTCTCATCTTTCTGTTCCTGACTTACTTGCCCTTCGCTCATCCACCGCACTCACTTGACCTATACCACTTCGCTCGATTGTCGTCGCACTTGCAACACTCGTTGTTGTCGCACTTGCATCGCTCGATAGTTGCTCCTACACTGTTTGCCCGTCGCATAATTGGGCATGTTGGTTGCGGTGCCGGAGCATATGAACTGCTGTCAACAAAGACAAGAGAGGACCTTGCTGCATACTTTCTGCCGGCAAATGCCAACATGAGTCCTCCATTATTAATCTAAAGAAAAGTCGTTGTTGGTTGATGATGTATTTATTTAACAATATAAGAACATATTTAATGTAATATTTGAAGTAAAATTAAGCATATTTATCGGCTCAGTTAGATATTTGATTCATATGTATATTAAAACATACATATTTAATGTAATATTTGAAGTAAAATTAGGCATATTTATCAGCTCAGTTGAGATATTTGATTCATATGTATATTAAAATAGAGGAGATAAAAAGGGGATGGATCATACGGAGGGGTTGGTGGTGATGCTGATAATGATGAGAGATCTCATCAAGAGGCAGAAGACAATGAGTTGAGCATCATTGGAGGATAGGGAGAGACACTTATCGCAAGCTGAAAGCTGTAGGCTCTAGTTGAGGAGGAACGAGTCTTGGCCGAAGAAGGCAATCTCGAAGGTGAAGCTATCCCACCGTTGGACCTTGGCGTCAATGCACGATTGGAACACCAAGTTTTTGTCGGGTTGATTCTAAAGTAGAGACACAGAAGTAGTAAGCTTCTCTAACAGCGACGATACCATCGTCAGCCGGAGCGGGGATGATAGGGTGACAGACAAGATGGGTGTGGGGTGACAATGACAAGTGATGCAAGAGATGAACGAGCAACGGGAAGTAGAGAAAGAAAAATCTATTAAGGTGAGAAGTTGATATAAATTTAATAATTTAAAATATTAATAAAATTATATTTTTAACCTTTTCATTTATTTTTTTTTAATGTGATAACACGTTATTTTTCCATCGATGAAATTAATAACGTAAAAAGAATGATGATTAAATATTATTTTTTAAAATATAAGGATCAAGATGATAACTATAATTAACTATACGAAGTAATCTATAATTACCCCCACATATTGATGAGCCTAATTTATTTCACCCAAAGAAAAGAAATGACGAGAAAAATTTTACTCTTTATTCTTCGATCAGGGAAAAATATGATAATACTTTTTAAAAAATAATAATTATTTATTTACTATATTAAATAAATTATATGAACATTAGACATCAATTATGCAACAACACATTATTATCATCGGAGAGACATCTAACGGGCAATCCTTTAGCCCATCGAACAACTGGATGTACTCCATGCAAAGGATTCATTAAATCTGGCGATGAACTATTCTTGTTCAAAATAACAATAGAATCTATCATCCTTCTAAAGAAAACACGAGAAGAAAACCATCAAAAATACACTCAAAACTGACATTTAATCATCGCACATTTTCCATCAGAAACCGAGATCAGAACTTGTTGATAGCAGCCAGGTTTAACGCTCCATGATCATTAATAGTCAGTTCACAAGTCTCCACCATGTTCCAAGTTCAATATAACTTCATCGGGAGCAGGTAGAGACCTTAAGGGCCAGAAACTCTTCTTTTTCTGCTTCACCATGCAAACTCTTCTACCTTCCTATCTCTTTAGCCCTCTTTCTTTTTCTAATCTTCTTCTTTCTAGCACCAGAATCCACACCATCCTGCAATGGAATATATTGTATCAGATACCTAGAGGTGTACATGCAATAAAGTGCAGATCGGCCACATCAGCTGCCAAGAAAGAAACAGCAAAGAAAAGGAAACAAGGAAATTGCGGTCAAGATGGCATTTCTCAGATAAATTGATTTCTTCTATTTTTCATCCCTATCCATATTGTTGCTCATATGAACATCCAAGTATATAAGAGCATAAAAAATCATGGACTGAAACCAAAGAGAGAATCATGGCCCTTTTGGTACATGTCTACACAAAATCCATGAATTGTACATGGCAATATGCACATCTCCTTGCTCTTCATAACCAAATTAAAAACCTCGGATGTTAATGGCAAGGAAAAAGAAACAAGAAGATAATATCATCGAGCCACTTATATAAGGAAGAAAAAATAAAGCACATGAATGTAGTCGAGAAAAAGAAATACAACTAGAAAATTATGATGCTCACAACCCCTTTATCTTGTATTACTTCAGCCCTACCCACATGAAACTTTCATGTGGGTCTGCTTGATGGATAAGATTGACTACCTGTGGTTTTCATGGAAGCATACAATGCAATAATAATGCTACATAGCTCAGCAGTAGCTACATTTCTATGTAATTCAACAAGTCTTAGCCAAATTCAACTCCCAAAATAATTCAAGGAGCCAGCTAACAAAACCATCAGAATCACCATAGGTGATCTAATAGACAACCTTCAGAATGCAACTAGGACTTGAAGGTTAGATACCAGAAGCTGACCATATATTCTTATCTGTAAATAGACTGATTAGATCAAAAAGGATATAATCACTCGGTCTTTTCCTATTAAAGAAGATTACAATATGTACAAAAATTGTAAATCACAAGCTAGAAATGAGTATACAATGCAACAACTTATAAGCTTTAGCTTTGTATTTGTTCTTATCTTTGTGGTATATAACCATAAAAGGAAAAACAGAAAAGAAAAAGAATATCTTCAAAGTGATCTTGAATAGGCAACCCCTCTGACGATAACAATGCAACTGTCTATAATAACTATAAATTATTCTCTTGCATTCAACCCGCCCTCCAAAAAGCAGAAGAAAAAAAGGCAGACAAAGAAGCTTACTCGGGCGAAGAGCTGCATAGAGAAGACAAAAGTGAAAAGCACTCATGAATAGCATCACCTATATTACCAAATTCACCTGATTCTGGGGAGGTGAAGTATCATCTTTCTTTTTCTTCTTACATGAGAGTGGATTTGGTCCCTGTACGAGATCAATCAGCAGAGGTGATTGATTAGAAGTGAAATTTGCCAGAACTGAATACATTGGTATTTCAAGAAAATACCTTACATAGTCAACTAATGTAATTTTTTCATAGCCATATTGTTTTGCACTGAACACAAGCATCCTTAGAAACCAAGAATTTCATAACAAGCAAGGATCTCGTGCTATTGCTAATGCCAAAATGACCCAACATGAAGTCACATTTTAAGCATGAGTTAGATTCCAAACATGATTGACAGGATATTTTAAAACTATACACTACCTTATAATAAGATTCTTGTTCCAACATTATCTATAAGAAACTTTATGTAGAGTCTAAAAGTTTGGTACACAATTGTAATTTGATGTATCATCAGTTAAGCACCTAATGTTCTCTTTTCAACTTATAGCAATAATATATGTATAGCATTTAATAGTTGCAGCAAAAAGGTATCCCGGGTTGGAGCATATAGACATAAGATTAGGGCCAAAGGGGCTCCTTGTATAAAATAGATGCTTCAGGAGCAAGGCTATACTAATTTTCCCTTTATCAAACATGAAGAGAATAGTTAAGGATCAAGGCAATACTAGAGACGATTTTACATGTTATGCAGACATTCGCAGTAGAAGAGTTGTGAGATATGGTTAAACAACTTAATATGGCAATATTGGGTTGGACAACTTAATGTAAGCATTGAAATTTGATTATATTGTATGAGGTTTTCAATAAAAAACAAATGCCCAATTATAAACATGACCAAATAAACTGCTGAATAGGATATATAAACATGATAAACAACTTCATGTGCAATAAATGGACATTAAATCAGGAGATGGTTTGGAAAAAGCATTCTATTGATGCATAGAACAATAAAAATAAACACGATGAAGGGGATCATTCACTATGTGCTAAGTATTCGAGAAAGAGAGAACCCGCATCACTGGTTACTGATGTCAGAACACTGAACTGAAGATCAGAAAATTGTACCTTTGCCCTCTTTCTCTTAAATTTACTTTTCTCTGCAACACCTAGCATTCTTTTTGTAGTGCTAATATTTCTTGTAAGCTGTGTGCCCTCTGTTACTCGGTTAGTAGAATCATTTGTTGTTACGCCCTTCAAATCACTCTTATACAGCTTCAGATATTCTGATTCGCCCATATGCAAGCGCTTTTCCTCGGTGGACTTGGCATATTGTCGCTGCTGTGCAGAGGGTTGTTCGATGAACAAGGAATTTCTAAGACCATATATCACAGGAACACCAGGAACCTATATTCCAGCAAAAGATTGAGTTATTGCAATAAAGAAATCTAAAAAATAGTTAGACATCCTACTCAAGCAACCAGCAAGAAAAATCTGAAAAGAAACAATAATTCGAACGAAAACATTAAACAATAAAATAAATAAATTAAATATGAATGCATACAGAAACTATAAACCATAAAATTGAATTGTATTATCTTATATATGTGCACAATTGTTTTTGAGTCTGTAGTTGCATCTTTTTACATATTGAAGTCCATTCAAACGGAACACCACAATATAATTCAGTTTTGCTTGAGCCGTATCAATTTATGTAAATTTCTTTTCTCTACACAAATTCCAAAGAGCTTATATCAATGAATGTTCAGCTAAGCAGCGTTGCCATGTCAGGCCATCAATCCGTAAATAATATCCACCTGATTGCAATAATGGGGTATTCTACACCAATGTAGAAAAAGGAAATTGATGACAATTTCCAACAGGTAATTCAGCAGCCTGAAAAGCAATGGTCAATCATGAATATAAGAGACCAAAGAATAAACAAAGCCCACCTCCCGAAACTTTTTACGCATATCTGCATCTTGAGTGGCGACAAAGAAATGCTCAGAGTTCGTCTCTCCGATAACCGACTCAACACACGCCGTAGCACCGACCCTCTTCTCATGGTCGCACCTAAAACGCTCCCAAAGTAGCAATCTTTATGTCAGTAATGAGATTCCGAAAGCAAAAGGATCGTATCTTTAGCAAGATAGCAAGTCGATGAGATCAAAGGACAGAAACCTCGCCGTGAAGAGCTGCTGGGCGGCCTCAAGGGCCTCGGAATGGGACTCCCCAAGGCTTCTGAGCTCTCCAATTATGCATCTGCGTAGAAACAAAAGAATCGCACAAAGTTAACACTCTGTCGACAAAGAGGACGAAAAGAAGAAATACGGGAAGAGGAAGGGACCTGGTGGTGAAGAGGAGGGCGCGAGCACCGAGTAGGTGGGAGATGACGTCGTCGGCCGGGGTAAGGCGGTGGTGGAGGAGGTGGTGGATGAAGGTGCCGTCGCAGAGGACCTTGTAGGGCTCCCGGAACCCGAAGCACGCCGAGTAGAACCGCACCACCTTGCGGTGGCGCTTCTGTTTCTTCACCCTCATCGCCGCCGCTCTCGATCCGAACCCTCACCCTTAATCCCCACCCCAAACAGAAACGGCTTTTGGCCTCCGAGGCGTCAGCAGAAGCGTAAAAAGCTGCTCAAAATCCACGGCCGCATCCGACCGTGTGAAAACCTAGACGAAGATAGTCGTACACTGGAGGAGCTAACGGATCCGGGTATAATACAGTTGGATCTTGGATCCGGACCCGTTTCAACGGGCTCCCTCGATTTACCCAGAACGCCATTTGGCCTGCCGAATCACCCATAAAAGTTTATGGCTGATGTGGTATATAATATATATATATATATAATGATTCATCCCATACAAATTTCACATATTTGTAGGGATAGTTTTTTTCTAATAGCTGATGGCCAACAATATCAAGTTACAAATGCATTGGTGCCTGATTTCTTATAATTTTCATTTCATATGGGATTCGATTATTTGAGATCCACTATATAAATTTATCATCATTATTAAGAAATAATGACATGACAAAAAAAAAAAAAATACTGTAAGACAGAGAGAAATGTGAGGCAACTAAAGAGAGAAAGCAGCAGCATTGCAGGGAAGCTTGGAGTTAAACATCATAACTTTGAGTTCTTCACCACTCACTAAATATAAATACTTACCTTCTTCTTTGGAAGTTTCTCAGTAGATAGTAATGGTTGCAAAAACCCTGTCTTTTTTATTTTTATTTTTATAGAAAGAGCCGATAATGTACAAACAATTAGACCATCAATTGTTTTTTAGGGTTTCACTTCAATTAATCCTTTGATATTCTGAAATAATATTTTTATAATGAGACCAATTAATGTATTAGGCCACTAACAACTTTATGTTAGATGATTGGATGTAAATGTTTATGATATATTCATTATATATGGTTGATACGATGATGCTATGTAGACATTATCGATTATGTTGTGTCCATTATATATTTTTCGGATTCGATACAACATAATTTCATCATGATATATAGTTATTTTAATTATACATCAAATTAGATTTATATTTCTAGACAATTAGCCTCATGCATATTGATATGTAATCATTTTGAATATATGTCAAATTTGAATTTCGATGCTATGCGATCGACACCTGAATATAATATTCTTAGTATGTTCACTGTATGTGATTAATGCATGTATAGGGGCATAATGATCCAAAAGTCACACTAAAAAAATTCTCTCAGACGTATTCCCAAACATAAAATAATTATTATTTAATTAAAGTTTTTGATTTTACCACTATTAACATCTTGTTGATATCTCAATCTCCAAGCTAATTTAAGTGCATCAAGAGGGTTTTATCATATATGTCTCCGTTACAATTTTAATTTTATGGGATTCATCGAATAAATAAAGTCTCATATAGCTTCAAGTCAACATTGGACAATCAGATTTCAATTTAATAATACTCTTTTATATACAATTAGATAATGTGTCCTATTTTTTTCCGATACTTCCATCAATCTTTCATTTTATATTATATTTGGATGTTTTAATTAGATTCTATATAAGCTTAATAGAAAAGTGGGTATTTGAATAAGATTTAAATTTAAATAAAATCCGCCGCATATAAGCCGTTGTCTCTCTCTCCTTCAAGACACGACAGCCGGTTGGTGTTCAATAATCATGCCACGTGCCCTTGATCCAACGGCACAAAGCACGAGTTACATACGTGGCATGCATCCAAAGGTCAAAATCATCAAAGGCTTGTCGATAAAATATCTAATTCTTTTCACACCCCACAGGGAACGCCCCCAAACGAACCCCAAGCGATCTGGCCCCACCAATGTCACACCGTACTGTTTCCCTCTTGGCTAGGGTAGGTTGTCTTGCGTTCCGTTTGAATTGACCACCAATGTCACACCGTACTGTTTCCCTCTTACCTTGGGTAGGTTGTCTTGCGTTCCGTTTGAAATTGCCATAGGGACACAACACACGCATTCACCGCCCAGCCGTCTCGGCCGCTTCCCAAGTATTGACACCCATTTCCACCGATCCTAACAACCGTGTCGTTGAGCTCGCACATCGAGTGTTCGACAAAATGACTCATTAGTGCCGCTTCGCCCCCCCGGTTTCCCTCCGTCATTATTATGCCCGTCCAATCCCGTTCCACGGTAGGGGAATAAGAAGGTCATATAGAGAGAGAGAGAGCCTGCCTGCTCGGACTCGATTTCGCCTTCCTTCTTCTCCGATCCCTTCCTCCGATCTGTGAGAGCCCCCTGGCTTAGGGTTCGGTGGGCTTCCCGTTGGTGCGCAGCGATGCTCCTCTCCTTCTCGCTCGGCTTTTTGGTGGGGTTCGCGACCCTCGTGGCCGTCGAGGGCTTGGCCCTCCTGTGGCTAATCGATCGCCTCCGCCGGAAGCGACCCGCGGTGAACGCGGCCCGGCCACAACCGGTCGCCCAAGATCTCGGCGACGAGCGGTCGCTCACTGTTCCCCTCGAGAAGAAGGTCGGTGCTTTTGATGGATTTGCTTTTTGTCTTGGTTTCTCTCTCTCTTAATATCTAATTGAACTGATCTTGGTGGCTTTCCTAGCGTTATGAAACTTGTTTTGTTGAGTTGAAGGATTCCATTTGAATTTGATGTTGAGATTTGCTCTTTCGATGGTTGATAAGAGTGTAAAATTAGGGGAAATTGTTTGTAAGATGACGAGGAAAAGAGAAAACCAAATATGATTCTGCTGGCTCCTTCGTTGCGTTTGATTGTGATACCTATTGATTACTATGCATTGGTCAGAACTTGTAGTATCTAGTAGTTAGAAGTAGTCTTATGTCTTCATGGGTAGGCCCAAAACAATCAAGCATTTGTAGGACTTGAAGGCTGACATAAAGCATCACGAACAGTCACCTGTTTTGGTTATTATCATCAGTGAGCCTTGATTGAAGCAAGAACTTTTATGTGATTAGTGCATCATCGGTCTACTTGACTTGCATATCAGCACACAATATGTCTCATGACTCAGGAGTTCATGACACTTCAGTCAAAGCTTAATATTTATAACTTGGAATGGAAATGTATGAACAGCTTCACTAAAATCAGGTTAATGTTAATTGTTTCATTGAACTCATGATGAAATTAGGGTGGTTTTGGAGCAAAGTTTTGTAATTGTTATGTTCTGTACTCTATGTTATCATCTGGATTTATTTTTTAAACTTGCCTATTAAAATAACATGATGGAAACGGAATAAGATTTGGTACCCAATAGATCACTTCTAGTTCACAATATTGCATGCGCTGCTCTTTGCTGCTGATGATAATTTTCTGGAAATTGAAATATTGTTTGGCAAGGTTCGTCATGGTACCCCCATTGGACCGGTGCATACCGCCTGTACCGGGCGGTATGCTGCGGTGCAGCCAACCTTGCCAAACAATATTTCTCTAATGTGGTTCCTAAGTCCTATGAGCATGTTGAACTTTTATGGCAGATTGCTGCCTTAAAATCTTTAGTGACTCATGCCACCCAGTACTGGTACCCTATTGGACCGGTGCATACCGCCTGTACCGGGCGGTATGCTGCGGTGCAGCCAACCTTGCCAAACAATATTTCTCTAATGTGGTTCCTTAGTCCTATGAGCTTGTTGAACTTTTATGGCAGATTGCTGCAGAACTTGTGTTATTGGTACTTTACATGCTTCTAAACTGCAAGCAGAACTTGTGAAACTATTGCTTCTCCTAACATGGTTTCATGTGTCAGTAGTGATCAAAGAACCATGAGTTGCTAAAACTCTGTTACATACTTACATTTTATATCTGTTTGTGCCTATGTATGCTTACACACTGCAATTTTTGTGATGTTTTAGTGAGTTGACATCTTTGCCATATTGTCTTTTGGACCAGGGCTCAGTTTGGGTACTAGAACCAGAAAAAGTTCCAAAAATCAAGACTGATGAATCACCAACAAGAAGGACTAAAGAGCAAGAAAACAAGAGCATTATGGAGGTTATTCCTGTCAGAAAATATGCTAAAATTAAAGATCACTCGTTAATCTTGTCTGACCCTGATGATTCTAATATAACTATACAACTTGTCGGCTGTATGGTGGTAGCTGTTTCTGCATCAAATTTATCTTCACGAAAGTGGTGAGCTATGTAAAAGGAACTACCCTTTGCATTTCTCATGTTTTTATAACCACAATATGGGGCCAGTTACATGTAATTGTCATCATATTTAATCATTTCTTGTCATATTATGCAATGCATAACCACAAAGGGTATATATGCATGTCTTACTATTTACTACAATTCTTGGAATGTGAATTCTGCCATATAAGCCTACTCTCATGTACTTGGTGATTTTGTGTAACACTGTAACTCAAGGTTTTTTTTAAATAATTTGTGTGTTTGCAGTCTGATTGGAAGAATTAAATCCTTTACTAGCTAAACTTTGTCATTGAAGTGTACAATGTAATCTAGTATAGGTAGGTACTTGGCATCAAAGTAAATCTCCAAGATATTGTATATATATTTTAAAATTTAAACAGCATATCTTTAGTTTCACTTAAGGCTTCAAGTTTCATTGTCAGTTTTTGTTTTTCTCAGGTCTTTACAGTTCCTGTTTTGGCCATTCGGGGATCGACTGTTTCAGATTATTTTCATCAGTTTTATCCCTGAAAAAGTATTGTATCAAAATCAATGATAGGAAAAGGAAATAGATGCATATTTTCTGGCAGGAAACATTAAGTTATGATATTGTTTTCTTCTACTATCATAATTTTCGGTAGATTCTATTTATTAAACTTTTTACTATTTTAATGTGTTAGAAGTTGGCATATTGGAGAGAATCACTTTAACAATACTGTCTACAACAGCTTTTATACCTCACAAACATATAAGAAATAAAAGGTGGAACATTTTTAAAAAACATTAATAGAATTTTTAGAAAAAAAGAACAGCTGAACTGAGGTTTGAGGTTGCCTATATCCACTGATCAGTCTTCCATATCTCATCTTTACACTTTTGAGTTTACAATTTGTATCTTGTGCCTGGATGTGAAATCACCTCCATAAGAATTGATGCTTTGTAATTTAAAACTGACAAACAAAATTTTGTATAACCGGTTAACTGAGAATTCAATGGTGGAAGATCAGTTTTGTTTTGACTGAAATCCTGAAGATGAGTGAACTTTGGTCAGTCTTGGTTGCTCAATTATATTGCTTTCTACCAGAATGTTTGACCTGGTAACCATGGATGGGATATTCACAACCGGAATCGTTAAAATAGGAGATGATCTAGCTTGCTTTTTTTTTTTTCAGGTTTTATAATTGATTTCTTGGAGTCATTGGGGTCAACAAGTATGGTTAATATTGTTAGAGTAAGTTGCCATTTCTGAGCAATATTTATTTTTCAAGATCTAATATTTCTTATGTGCCTTATAGGGCTAAAAGGTATCCCATTAAACTGGAAAGCAAGGAATCAAAGATTTATAAGGGGAGAAAAACATGTTACTTATACTTTGACACTTCTTGGGAGAAGGAATCCTGGTGCAAAGCACTCTGTCTTGCTTCCTGCCCTGATAAGGGAAAATGGAATTGGTTCTCCCAGTTGAGCGAAGACTTCCAAGACTATCTGTCATCCTTAAATACTGAATATCCTTCTTTTCTGAAGCCATCAACAGTTTTTACTGAGACTACAGACAGAACAAGTAGGATTGATGGAGCTTCAAGAGTTCGCCTTTTTTTGAAAAAACTTGCAAAGAAGGCTTCAAAGAGTGGTCTGGAAAGTAGACAAGCCTCATTTTCATCATCAGGCAATGGTGAGAGGAAGATTGGTGAGAAGCCGCGTTCAGCAAATTCTGTATCTTCAAGTGATGGATTCATAAAAAGTTCATCCGAAGACAAATCCTCAAGTAATTCCATGCAAGATATGGCACAGCCTGTGCCACCAACTTCTACTCATTTTGGTAACAAAAGTATGCTTTCTGCCATTCCTGATGCAGCTGCTGATGAAAAGTTTGTCAGTGACGAGGGTACACTTTGTTGGAATCTGTTGTTTTCAAGGCTATTTTTTGATGCGAAAAAAAGTAGTGAGATCAATAATCTCATAAAAGCACGCATCCAGGTTAGTTTCATGTTGTATTATCCTGATCAATTGTCTTGTTTTTTTTGGCTATTACACATAATTCTGATCTTTCTTATTACTTGAATAGAGGACATTGTCAAATCTGAGGACACCAACTTATATTGGTGAAATCACATGTACTGGCTTAGATCTTGGTAACCTTCCACCTTACGTTCATAGAATGAGAGTTTTCCCTATGGACTTGAATGAAGTGTGGTCTATGGAAGTTGATATTGAATACTCTGGTGGTATAATATTGGACATAGAGACAAGACTTGAAGTTCGTGAACCTGAATTGCAAAAGGACATAATAAAAACAAGTTTGGAATCAAATTCTGCTGGTGAGGTGAATTCTGATTTTCTTGAGGGCATTGAGCATTATGGAAACCAGTTGAAATCCTCTATCAATTCAGCTGTTGGAATGGATAACAGAAATGAAGCGGATAAAGCAGGTGAGTGACATGTTTTACAGGTTGGATGTCTTTCTATTCTGTTGGAATTTTGCAGTATATTGAACTTTTGTAATCTGTTCTCTCATGAAAAGAAAAGAAAAATCAAATTGCAGCTCACTGCCAAATAGCAACAAAGTAATGTTTTTGGCTTTTTTGTCATGATCTGTCATGCTCTTTTTTGTCAGTCTTCCAAAGAAATTAAGTGGATAATATGTGGTTGACATGTTCTAAAAGATTTAAGACGAAATCGATGCTTGGACAGAATTTTCCATACTCTGACCAACCACGAATATCATTTTTTATTATTTCCTGCATTTTTGGGAATACATGAAAATGTCTTTTAAAATCATTTATTTCATGGTACTTTGTCTTTTCTTTTTTATTTGATGAATAATTAGTAACAAATATGGGCCACACTCGTTCACATTACACTTCTGCAACATCTGGCACAATTCATAACATTATGATGCTACAACAGGGTATATTAGATGAATAATTAGTAACAAATAACTTCTGATGTCTTCTCACATTATGATGGAATTTGAAAGAGCCCCTGTAGACACCAAAGATAAATTTTGAGATTTTGACTTGTCTTTTGAAGAAAAAGGTGAAAAAAGAAAGCCCACAATAAATTATGATAAGAAAAAAGACGGAAATATATTCCTCCAACAATCAATTCTTTCTTACTTGAAGCTGAAGTATGGGAACCCCACCATAAGTCAGCCACTTAAAGATGATGACTCAGTTAGTGAAATTCAAGTAGGAATAGTTGGTCAACCCTTCTATTTGGCCTGACTGAACCGTTGCAAAGCCTATAGGTACGAACCAGTTAGGATACAAAACCTAATGCAGGAGTCCAGTACATTATCTCAACTATTAAGGATTAATAACTTAACCACTTTTATCATTTTCTTTTAAGATAGCAATTTTTAGTCAGCACAAACTTCTCGCCTAGGTTGTAGATGCTAAAAGACTTAAGTGACTATGCTGTACATGTAGCTATTCGGAAATGAGAGCTTATGACCATATTCAGAGGGCATATAATTTCATGAATGGTACGTGAAAGAACTCTTAATTTTTTGAATGTTATAAAGAATTAAAGATAGTTCTTGAACTTGTAAGTTGATACTCTGGCCATTATATTTTGGCAGAATTGTGTTTGTACCGTAAGTATATGTCGTGGCCATTATGTTGTGACAAAGGGCAATTATGTCTGTGATCAACTATAAGAGATTTTTTCCTTGCCTTTAAGACCATTGTATGGTTATTCAAAAGTCTGGTCCTTATGTTGTCTTATGATATAATTTGCATATTTTGTTTGACAGGCAATGCCAAATAAAATTACTGGAACTTGTAGTAATTTGATTGTACGATAGATTCTATTCTCATATCATCTTTTTAGCATTTTTTTTAAAAATCAGTCGTACACTCTTTCACATCTATCATCATATAAATGTCTTCACGTGAATATATGTGCACTAGAGTAGGACATGGAGATGCTAAGAAAATCGTTGTTGTAACTTTTCCTATAAGTGAATTATTTTTGCATCTATCATCATATAAGTGTCTTCGCGTGAACATATGTGCACTAGAGTAGGACATGGAGATGCTAAGAAAATCGTTGTTGTAACTTTTTCTATCGCTAAATTTGGCAAGTTTTGTTATTCAGATGGTCTTAGAAACTCAAAGAGCACCAGTTGGACTTCAGGTTACGTGTCTAGATGGAAGGCTATCCTACATTCTCTCGCTGATCAAGTTTCACAGGTTTGTCTGTTTCAAGAATTTTAGAAAGCTGATATTTCCTAAAAGATGTATTTGAAGACATATATGATAAAGTTGTTAATTGATCTTTTGATGTTGTTTTTTCAACATTATTATCCTCCTTCAATACATGTGGTAACACAACATTCTTTGAAAGGAATCATTTCTAGATGAAGAAATGCAGAACTACAGTTGGATCATGTAGGGCCACTTCATTCCTTTTTTTGACACTCCATATTGATTTTATCAGATCTTTTTTTTTTGGCTACTAGGTTTATGGTCAAGCGGTTGTTGATTGAGGTAAATTTCTATGATAAAGAAAAGAAGAAAGTGAAATATTTGAGCTATAGTGAAATGAGTAATACTCTATAATTGAAGGGTCTATTTTATCCAAGCAGGCGTTAGCCCAGTCTGTGTGTGTACATATACATATACATATACATATACATATACATATACATATACATATACATATACATATACATATACATATACATATACATATACATATACATATACATATACATATACATATACATATACATATACATATACATATACATATACATATACATATACATATACATATACATATACATATACATATACATATACATATACATATACATATACATATACATATACATATACATATACATATACATATACATATACATATACATATACATATACATATACATATACATATACATATACATATACATATACATATACATATACATATACATATACATATACATATACATATACATATACATATACATATACATATACATATACATATACATATACATATACATATACATACACACACATATTTGTATGTATGTATATGTATATGTATATGTTTGTGTGTGTGTATAAATATATCTGCCAAGTTCAAAGATCCATTTTCATCTTTTTTTAAGAGTTTCCGAGGTTATACATAAAATTGAGTAGGTCTGTGTTGTACAATAGTTTAGCCAGAATACACGCCGACAAGGCAAGAAAAAAATTCTTAAGAACAATGGTCCTTTTCAGTGTCATAGCATTAAAGTGCATACACTAATTATTTTGATATAGATGTTATAGGCTAGCTGTTGGAAATCATCATAAAATTCATCAGATAAGTGCAGCATATTAGACCTTTATTCTTCTCTGAAGTAGCACAAGCCTGCTTATGATGTTGAGTGATTGCAGTAACTGCCTATGCAAACATTTTTTCATCACTATTTGAATAGAAGAGGACCATGTTCTTTCTTGGGTTTGCATCCTTTATAGTCTTCTTCCATTCTATTAATTTGTGTAATGCTGCTGTTTCATTTGTCATCTAAACTTCACTTGAACTTATCTTGTAGGTTCATACCTACTGAAACTTGACTACTATTTCTGTTATCATTCTTCTTGCCCAATTATTTATGTTCCACATGTCCTCAAGCACCTATCTGGCTAATTCTTCATAGCTGACTCATGGGAAACCATTATATGTTCATATACGGTTGATTGCTGTTATGTTTTGGATTTCGCAACGACTCTTTTATTAATTGCATGTTCACTTCCATTTTTGTACAAGCTCATTCTTTCACTCTGTCTTGAGTTCTCAAGGGGTAATAGCATGGTGGGAAGGTGTAGAATTAATGTTGGTGTTGCCATTGATATTTTCCTTTTGCTGTTTCTTCAATCTATATCCATGTCTGGATTCATTGCATCATTAGAAGTGGATTGCTGCTGATCATAATGGAAATACAGCATGCATAGACAATGATGTGTTGAATGTGCTTTAGTGGTATGAACATTCAGTAAGTCTTTTATATTCCTCTTTAGTTTGGTTCAAATAATATGAACATTATGGAACTGTCATAATATGTTTTTGCTTCATTTGGACTGATAAGTGAACGTGCTGATGATTGAGAGATAAACTTGTTCCAAGGCTGTTTGTAATGTGATTAAGTGGGAAAAAGTGAAGTTGACTTTAACGAACTTGGGGGAAAGAGTAAAGGTTTACCACTATAATTAAATCAAGATAAGGATTAACTGACACGACATAGGCACACTGCACATGCAAGTCAGACACACTGTTCTTGGTGCAACCAGTGTATGATTCAATTTCATGCTGGTAAGCTTTATCAGTCCCAAAATAGAAAAATATGCCAACATCATACTTTAAAAATCCAATAAGAATGAGTGGTTCAAAGCATGAGGCTTGTATGCGGAATCTAGAGATGGTCAATGGTCTTATCCCTATAAGGAAATGTTATTTTTTTCACTCTGGTCATCCAAGTCTCAAAGGATCAATTTTGTTGTGGTGCAAGTCTTGCCATCCCTATTATTATACAATATGAGTAAAAATTCTGTGCTATATGACATGATAAAAATGATAATATAAATAGCAGGATATTTGGACTATACAGTTTGACTTCATGCTGCTTTCCTGGATTTATGAATTGGTTTCACTATGTTTTTTTATATAATTTAGTACTACTTTTATGCTTGATATGTAAGTAATTGTAAATAGTGGCTCTCGAACGTCAAAATTATTTACTGTTTGGTACAACTGTATGTATTTAGTGAAAGATTTGCCTCATTAACCTGTTGTCTTAATGACTACTAGTGACCACTAATTCTAGTTTGAACATTTGAGTTTTGATCTAGATAATCATGAAGTGATCCTATAAGAATGATCATTATTTTTTCAAAGGTACCACTTTCTTTGGCAATACGAATTGCTTCGCTTCTTTGGCAATACGAGTTGCTTCACTTCGTCGGACATTGCGCTTACATATTAAGCCACCGCCTTCTGATCAATTGTGGTTTGGCTTCACAACAATGCCGGAATTAGATTGGAATTTGGACTCATCAGTTGGGGATCGAAAATTAACCAGCAGCCATATTGCTTTGCTTTTTGGCAATCGGGTTAAGGTGCTATTTCAGTTCCATAATCATATTTTTGTTTCTTTATAGCATGCTTGCTGAATCTTGTGATAGAATCAGTAAAACTGCTTCGGAAGTTGGTACGAGTTTTTGTGCAGCGTATGTGGTAGTGGATAGACTTATACGTAACACACTTTGAAAAACTTGTGTAGCATCGAAAGCAATGTTGCTTTTACTTGTGCAGGCTGCAATTCGGGATAGTTTGGTGCTTCCGAACTATGAAAGCATATGCATCCCGTGGATGTTAGCAGAAAAGGATGATTGGATCCCAAGGAAAGTTGCACCATTCATATGGATCAACAATGATAGTATGGACATGGCAGGCCCTGAGCTCACGGTGCCCCAAGATAGGGAAGATAAATCGAAGCTTGATGGTAGCAACAAAACTAAAGACGGTCTTGACGACAAGGTTGAAAAAGTAAAGAATGTAATACACGTTGAGCAGCCAGCACAGGAGCCCCCCACAGAATCTTCCGTTTCTAGTGGTTGTCTAACTGGATCTGTGTTTTCCGATCACTCTTACAGCAGCACGAATGCTGAACTGCAGGTACCACTATTGAGTGGTGAAACCGAAAAGGACTCTAGCCAGAGCAACGCGGAGACCCCTACGGCTTCTTCATCAAGGGCAGTCGTGATGGTCGATGATCAAGCAGCATTGTCTCTCGATGAAGATGAGAAGCCAAAGAGAACCAGTAGGCGTGCAAAAATGATGGATTTCGGCAAGAGGATGGGGGACAAGCTAGAAGAGAAGAGACGTCACATCGAGGAAAAGAGCCGGCATATTGTTGAAAAAATGCGCGAAACCTCAAGAACATGAAGTGTTCCAATTCAGGCTGTGATTTGCAAAAGTAGATACCAGCCACGTTATGCCCCTGTTAAGAGAAGTTTGTATAACCGGAGTTGGCAATATATGTGTACAGGTGTATAAATATTATCCTGTCTTTTCCCCCATGTTATTATGACTTTTAAGCTTTTTATGCATCTCTTCTTTCTTACCCGTCTTTCTTCTGATGCATCGAATCACAGAGTAAGCAGGGAAGTGCGAATCAATACCAGATTATATCTATCATCGGAAGTGAATTTGATTGATGGATAAGTTAGCTCATCGGATCCGAATCATGATAAATCTCTACAGACAACTGCAGTCAAACAATTAGAAACAGAGAGACTCCCGTCTCCATCAGGTATGAGGTCGTCATTTACTCAGACTCAAAAAGGATCCGGTTGGCGTGCAGACCAGACCGTCTGTCATTAGCATCTAAGTTGAAATCCGTAGTGACACACACACACACTTCAAGGAATACAACACCTTTATGATTCTGTCGTTGTCGATGAGCCTTTGCAGCGAAGGAAAGCGGAGCAGCTCATGATTCCCCCCTCCACAATGGCCTTTGTCGGCTGTACCACCAAAGCGGAAATGGTGGGTGGGGTGGGTCACCGTGGATCGCCATCGGTGTCACTTTCTTTGCGATCTACATGATGACAATTCAAATTACCATCGGCCGATCGATGAGACTGATCCATAAATCTCATCCCCATCCTGTTAGGGATGGGCCTGTTGTCTCGCTGCAGACTTCATTTCTTGAGGAGACATGTATAGTGGAACTTGCTGTAGATTCCACATCCGGTCTTCGGCAGACATGTTCCCAACAGCACACTCGGTCTTCACGGCTATCCTCTCTCTTCTTCTTCTTCTTCTTCAGAGAAGAAGTACAGCTTTCCGTGAATCTACGAGTACAGCATCGCCGAGAGCACAAACTCACTCTTTCGTGACATGTTCAGTGCAAAGAGCTTGGAACTAAAATGAACTCCATGGGTTCAACAATCCTGGATACACTTTTATCGACAAGCACACACCATTCCATACGAACAACAAGCTCATCAACACAGGCAGTGAAACAAAGTGGTGTCACACGGTGACATGATTACACATGACAGAGCAAGAAACAAGCGGAAACTGAGCCCCTCCCCTACCCACCACGTCCAGCATTCAAAAAGAGCCTGTGATGTTGAAACAGCAAAAGAACATTGATGAGCAACAAGATCGATCTACTACAGGTGAGCAAAAGATCGCATCTTGGAGAGAGAAATCGATTCAAGTTTTGATTTTTTTTTGCGTTACTTCGCGTACGAAGAAGAAGAAGGAGAGAGAGAGAGAGAGAGAGAGAGAGAGAGAAGTCAACTCTGTGACGAGAGCAGAGAAGGGACCGTGTTGAGCTCAGATTCAAGAACACAGGGAAGGGACAAGAAGTACACGAGTTGGACATCAAGATTGTGGTGGGGATTACCTCAAAGATGGGTTCTGGCAGCGGAGCCTCGGGAGGACTTCTCCATGATCGCCTTCCAGGTGGCCTCCATCGAGTCGTTGTCAGCCGGGCTCTCTTCTTCGGCCGCCGCCGGCTCCCTCTCTGTTATCGCCACGGCCTCCAGCGGCCTCGTCTCCCGAGAGGACTTCTCCACGATCGCCTTCCACGTTGCCTCCATCGAGTCGTTCTCTCCCGCCGCTGTCGCCGATGGTTCTCCACCATTCGTCTCCACGGCCTCCATCGGCCGCGGGTCTCGACCTCGGGAGGACTTCTCCATGATCGCTTCCCACGTGGTTTCCGTCGAGTCGTTCTCAACCGCCCTGTCCGCCGCCGCCGCAGCCAGCTCCGCCTCCTCTAACAGGTCGCCGCTTTCTGCCGATGGTTCGGTACTCATCTCGGTCTCGAAAGCAGAGGAAGCCGCGGGCTTCTCCTCCAGCTCCCTCGTGCACGCGTCGGACGGCTCCCGCGGGAGAGACACAGTAGGAGGAAGCTCGAAAGCTCGGGTCTTTACAGGATCCAAGGCTTCCTGCTTCCTTTCCTCCACCGCACACGGATCCCGGTGCGGCTGCTTTTGGTCTGACAGCTTCCATATAGCAAGGACGATGAACTGAATGAAGACGAAGAGGTACGGCGGTACGAGCCAAGAGCAGAGGGAAGCCCAGAAGCGGGGGAGGGCGGAGGCGAGCACTCCGGTGGCCGTGGGGACGGCGAGCCGCGCCGCGACGCCGAAGGCAAGGATTCCGAGAAGGAAAAAGCCGATCTTGGAGACCCAGATCGTCTTCTCGAGCCCGTTCGTCGGAGGCCGTCTTCTCAGATCCGCCATCGCTAGGAGCGCAGAAGAGGAAGCAAAATCTAAACTTGAACCGCACGAGGCCTCGAGGACTCCAATAAGCCCTAGAAATTTACTCGAAACCGGAGAACTCAGATCGAAGAAGCCACAGTCGACCACCTCGAAGGAGGCTTGGAGGAGTGAGAAGGTTCGAATTCGACGAGCGGTGATGCGCTCCGAGCTTCTCTTAAGAGCATCGATTTCGGCGAGGGAAGCCGCTGAGAGATGTCCGTTGGATGAGATTTTGACGGTTGTGATGATTCAGGTGGAATTATTATTATATTTCGGAAGCAAAAAATGAAGGGTAATAAAGAAGGAAAACTTGTAGATGTAAGCAGAGCGCAACATCTGGACCATAAGATTCGTGCCGTTTCACATGAGACCAGCACTAAAATAAATAGAAATCCAAGTCTTGTCTTATTCTCATCGGCATTATTAATCGATTAATAAAAGTTAAATTTTATGTAAGATTAGATGTATTTTTTTTTTAATTATCGAATCTCCAACTGGATCGAATCTTTAAAATAAACTCATCTTTCCTTCGAGTCAAACCACAACATTAGAATCAATTAATGATATAGTTTAATATGTCTTCACCCCACCCTCTTTCATTAAAAAAATATCCACTGATTAATTTATCTATATTAAATTATATAATATCAGAGTAAAAAAATATATAATTAATGTCAATTAATTTATGTGATAAAAATTATGATAATTTATTGTAAGATCATGAGTTTATCTTTCGTCTTCAACATCTTCGTTTGGTCTAAATCACTGACTAAAATATTTAAATTAAAATTACTACATGCATTCAATCTTCTTCGTAACATAAATCATACATCTCGTGATGCCTCGGAAGAAGATTCGCTGCGTTCCAATGCGGGAAGAACGCATCTATCGTCATAAAACAAATAAAAGTACACATACAATGACATTACTTAATGGACTCGCCAACCTTAAGACGACACCAAATCATCACATAAAGCCGGCACTTTGGAAATAGGAGGCACACATTTCTTGCTCTCGATGCCAAAGTGAGCGTTACTGTTCACTAAAGCTATTAAGAAAGCATTGAATCCGTATCACACAAGCACCCGATTTGGGCGGTTGCTAAAGTTCAGGGTGCACTCTCTCTCTCTCTCTCTCTCTCTACACCTTGTCAAATGGGATCGAACGAAACTTATAAAACAAAAAAGAGTTTGTGACGAGATGTTTGTTCTCCGATACTCAAGTCATGTAAGCTATAAGATTTAGAAGAATAATAAAGAAAAAGATGATTCTATTTTTATGTTATTATTCGTATCTTTTTATAGTGTCGAGAGGATAACGGTGTATCGTATCGTATTGATTTAGTGAAGTCATGATGATGGTGAAATGAGTTTTAGTCTTCTTAAATTTGGTATTATTTAGTAGATTGATATAGTTTATTTACAATGATATTATATGTTGAGACTCCTTAAGTCTAATCAGTCTTTTTGTTTGTTTCAGAGAGACAAACAATTGTCTGAGGAGAGTTAACATCATCACATATTAGCATCTGACTGACATGAAATATTTGTCCATATTAATAGATTAAATCATTGTTTTTAATATATTTACTCACTTGGATAAAAGTATAGTGATCGATGTATAGATATAACTACAAGCAAAACACTCCATATTAGAAGAAAGATGGATATCTAAGTAGTAGAGGAGACAAAAGGTAGCATGGAACCCACTGTTTCCAACTTGATTTGTGATCCATTCTTCATCTCTCTTTTGTGGTGGGTGCTGTCATTATCAGAAAGGAATCACTCCAAAGAGATCATGATGGATGTTTTCTCCCTCGTCGGTGGTCACATTGGTGAGCAATGATCAGCCCAATATGATCCGAGTCGGACTTGAGTGAATATAATTCAATATTTTTTTTTGAATATCGAGTGTTTGTGAGTAATATCAAGCTATCGAAGATCGATGTCGAAAATAATTTTTAACATAATTTTTTGAAACCTAAGTTAATAATTTTGAGATAGATAGAAAAGGTTGAATAGAAAGAGTCTGATCTCGAAAATTAAATGTGTGATTCTTTTTTATAGTCGACAATAACTATTACCTTCTCCAATATCTTAGTGAAAACTACTACCCATAAGCGCACAAAGTTAACGACAAAGATTTTATAAAATTATTATTATTTAAACTAATGAAGATTATGAATATCCAAGTAGGTTTAAATTGAATTGTTAAGGGTTAAAATAAACTGAATCGATTAAAATATTTTAAGCTATGATAAATATTTCAATTATTTATCATAAATCTAAAAAACATAAACTATAAAAAAAGACCAATATACTTACTTATAAGCTCTAATCACCACCTCCATTATCGTTTTCGTCGAAACCCAACAACTTATGATGATAATGTTTGCTTGGAATTGATGGAGGGTAAACCTGCGCATGATGGAGGGGGACAACCAACCCTCATATGAGAGCTATAGGTGGAAGAAAGTGATCGATCGAGGACTATTGATGGAAGGAGATGATCAATCCTTACATGAGAGGTGTAAGTAGAGGGAGACGATCAACCCTCGCATGAGCACTATAGGTGAAGAGAAACGATCATACGCTATAAAGAGGGTATTACAAATAATAAAAAATTCTAGTGCGGGGGCTGTAGGTGATGAGAGGACGATGAAAGTAATAATGAGTTTGATGAAAGATGAAACAAAATCATCTTTTATTATATATATATATATATATAGGCAATTTTTTTCATGATTTTGCGTGTATATATATTTGTTGGTAATCTGCTATCGATGCATGAATTTAGCTACAGCTTATTGCTTGTTTATAAGTCGCAACTTAATTATTCTTTTGTATATGTATTCATTTTTCTCATTCCATTTATGGGGTCGAATGGAGAGTAGATGGTTAGGTTGCATTTTGATGCAGGAAGCAACATTGCATAATGTTTATCTTGCTGCATTATGTACCTGGTGCATTTTGGTTGCTGGTGATATGACACTACATTAACTATTTGGAGTTTCTAATAATTCTGACAATTTAAATTTATCATGCTTAGTCTTAAATTTCTTAATTGTATCTGTTTTATATGTGATTTTCATGGTTTAACCTCAATTTCACTCTTTTGGTCAAACCTCTGAATCTTGAACCTTTCCCTTTTCCTACCTAATGTCTGGTGTTATTGCCAGAACATTAGTACAATATATAAACAACAAAAGACAACCAAAGGTAACATCCTAGGATATAATCTTATCTTTGAATTTGATGGACCGAATTGAATGCTCAAAAAAGAAAGTAATGTTAATGCTTATTTCTTTCCCTGTTTTAATGCTTGTGGAACTTTAATAGATAAAAAGAATCGACCATTAGCCAACCAAAGCGAAGTCACAGCCCCTTTAATTGTTGGCGAGTGCAAAGAGAGGCACTCTTGCCTCAGAGGTTATGTCCTCTAAGCAAACACGGACACAAACTCAATGCTTTCATGTATTGCTCGACTTGTTGTTAAAAATGTTTCTGGTCCCCTAAGAATGAAAAATGAGATGCCTTTAGGCTTTAGTCGCTGCATTGCATTCATAACATTGAGATCTTTCTTCCTATTTTATTCAGAAACAATGTAGGTGCTTTGTGAACAACAAAGTATGACCATTGACATCACAAAAATCTATGTCAATCCACATAATTTCTACAGCATGTTCAAAGGGTAAGACAATAGTATGTCATATCTTTTACTTTAAAATTCATGATATGAAAAATACAGAAATTTTGTAGATTTTGATGTAACTTGTGCAAGGTGTTTCTATTATCAATCACGAAGGGTCTTAAGATATTGATAGTCTGAAGCTCAGGATATAGTTGTTGCCTTGAACCCAAAATACAAGGCTGTGAAGTGTGAAATACAGTACTAGAGTGTTTGGGTGAATTTTGAGTTATGTTCGATAGGTGGGTCAGATGAACAAGTACTTGTATCATTTAGGTTTCAAAGCCAAAAGAGAGTGGCATGAAGGATCTAGAATTTCATCCATGTCTACTAGTGGCATATTTATTTACATTTGCTCAGAAAAATGTAAACAAGTCACAACCTTGCTAGAAGCAGACAAGTAGGAATGGTTTTGGTTTGTGGGTGATTGATAAGAATCAGAAAATTGAAAGTGGGTATTTCAAAACATGTTTGTTTTACTGAGATTTCGTGTGCCCGAAGGAGCATACGACAGACAAACGGATAATCTTATTCTTTACCTGGGCAATGGGTGGATACATTCTTGTGGGATCTCTTGAGATGTGTTACAACTTACAATCAATCAAAAAATGTCAAGTGAACTATGTTACAACAGCACAATAAAACTCTGGAGGCATAAGAAATATATTGGCAGCCAAAGACAGAATAGTAAGAGAATGAAGTCACTTTCCTACATCATCCAAAAATCTTGTGTCAACTTCCCATAATTTTCTCTTGATTTCTTTTATTTTCTCTTTCACTTTTCCTCCGCCGATGCAGGTGTTGCTCCATCTACCCATCCATTAAAACAAAGAACAAAAAAAGAGTTGGTTTCTCTTAGTTTGCTTCGAGGATCCATTGTAAGTGATATAACCTTCACTGGTTTTGGCATGAGTTGCAGTTTTTAACGAGTGATGGTTAATTCCATATTTGATTCTCAAACTATGACTGAATTCCAAGTTGGTCGACAAAACTTCAACTTGCAGCAACTATTAGCTCTTCATTTTCCCTTTTTGTTCCTCATCTTCTCTCTCTCTTCTATTTGTTTATTTTCTTTACAATTCGGCTTTTCTGACCTTTTGATAACATTCCTGTGCTTTGGGTTTTGACCGTGTGACAACATTGATGGTCATTTCTTTCTATCTTGTGATTTCACATTGAAGTGTCACACCCGGCTCCTGTTTTGCCCTTTGTTGCAAAACTCGTAGCCTATTTTTTGCTCTTTCCTAATTATTTGATACATGAAGTATTTGTCTTGATTAAGCAAGAAATATTTGATCCGAGAAACTGTCTTTTTCTATATTGTTCAAATAGAAACAACTTTTGCTGATTTGTGGCTTTCTTTTTTAGATTGAAATAACTTTCGTTTAAGATTTATATATTCATTATTTTTATAGTGAAAAATTTTTTACGTAAATTTTAGTGTCATATTTGATTATAATTTTTATTTAATTTCGTTGTATGTTATGACTTGTATTTGTTCGTATATAAGTTTTATTTTTATCCCATTATTTGGTAGATTGCTGGTCTTCCGTCTTATCTTTTACCAAATAAGAGGTAGATGAAAGCATTTATTGAGGAAATGAAATTGCCGGATAAGATTGACGAGGTGGACATGTGTCTTACATTATTATAGCGACATGGATGAGAGGCTTCACTCGTCTGTCACAGCGGTGCTTGTCGTGTTCCCAGCCGAGCCCCACGTCTCGACGCCGGCGGCGAGGACTCCTGCTTTCGGCGTGTTCCACAACGATGGGCCGTACACGACGAGCTGACCGCGGGGGCCGAGCGCGAGGACGTATTCCCCGGAGTCGGACGCTACCCCGTTGGTCCACAGAGTCTCCCCGCCCATGTACTTGATCTTGAGCTCCCCGTTGGGCTCCATCGTCACGAAACAGTCGTGCAGCCAGTTGCTTGTCCCCGTCTGCCACAGCACTCCGTCGTCCTTGGTGTTGCGCAGCGCCAGGTTGCAGTTGTCCTGCAGCACCAGCTCGTAGACGCCGTTGACGATGGTGGCTCCGATCGGAGCCACGTCGTTGGTGTAGAGCACGGCGTCGGTCGTGGCCGGCCAAGTGGATCGCGGAGCGCCCGCTCCGCCGGTTACCCTCGGCACCGACCACCGCGCCGGTCCGTACACGTGGAGGCTCCCGTCGTACCGGAGCACGAGGGCGTAGCTCCCGGGGGACGACTTGGCGTTGCTCCTCCAGAGTTCGGACGGTCCGACGCGCGTATACCTGTTGTAGCCGAAGATGATGAGCTCGCCGTCGGACTGCAGCTGGAGGTAGCAGTTTATGCCCTTGTGCCAGGTGCCGCTGGCCCAGGTGGGGTTGCCATTGTCGTACACCACGAGGTTGCAGTCCTCTTGCATGACCAACGAGTACTGCTTGTACCGAAGGTGCTGGCCGTGCACCAGACTCTCGCTAGAGTAGAGCACGTTGCTTTCCGTGCTCGCGCTCGGCACGACGAGCCGGGCGAGCACGGCGCCGAGGACCCAAAGCACCAGGGAAGTCTGCGTTGCCATTGCTTCACGCACTGTACTCCCTCTTCCCAGTGAGCTATATAGAAACGCAAGGGAAGGGAAGAAGTCCCTCGAGCTAGTTGAGGTGATTCACGTGATCGTGTGGGGTGACTCGGGAAACCAATCACGTGTTGCAGCATGCAACGTTGCGTGTGACAAGCACGTAAATTAAGAGACCTTTTTTATATGACACTTTGGATGCTTAGCGCTTACTCTTGCAATTCATCGAACACTTTGCATGCATGTACTTCTTTATTGATGGAGATCTAAAACGTGCAGCGTGGTGTTCGACGAGGGGGGGCACGATGTCAGAGAGAACCCATCGTTGGGTTAATTTGACCCAAGTTTAAGCCATAATTAAACCGATACTGGCCACTGACATCTCGTGTTCGACGAGGTACGTAAAATACACACTCGTTGGAGGAAGAGAAGCTAAGCCACATGCAGATCATGCATGGAAGACGGTGAACGAGTGGCGGAGGCCATCGTTAGGTGGCTCTCTGCCACTGTAAATTGAAGTGGATCGATCGATGCTGTGTTAGGTTTGATGGGAATGAATAATTTAACCCGATTCGATTTCTAACTTATCCGATGCTACCAAACATTGGGAATTGGATCTTCGGCTAATATTAAATGCCCCAACCCAACCCACGAAGAAGCTCACGATGGGATGATGTGGCAATTGTCTAGAGACCAAATAAACCGCTTCATTTGCCGGTTTGATTTAGGTTAAATTAGATCCCGGTTCGGTTTTTAAGATTTCTCACCCACTACTCTTGCAAGTTTTTACCATAATGTTCTCCTCAATTTGTGCTTATTAATCCATTTGGATCAGTTATCAAAATCCATGTTGATGTTTATGTAGAAATTCTAATATCGTGAGTTAAAAAAAGAGAGTATTTTATTAGAAAAAGTTTCATTATTTGACTTTTTATTGGATGATGCCTTCATATTTGTTTTTTTAATATTTAGATAAAAATGATGTCAATCTTTTACTAAAATAACTTGATCACATATGCTATTCAAAAATAATAATAATAATTAATTATCATAAAATTTAGAAGAAAAAAAATAGAATAAGTGTCTTAGAATCATTAGGACATGGTTCTAAGATTATTAGTATTATTATTTTTTAACTACAATAATTAATTATTAAGAGAGAGGACTTCTTACAAGTGCTGATGTTCATCATTTTAGTAAAAGATTAAGGGTATTTTTATCTAAAATTATCACTCCTAGATAAAAATGAATATGCGGTGTGTCATCCGGTAAAAGTGTCTCAATGAATTATCCAAAAATAATTATTCACACCACTGGAAGAAATAACAAAATTATAGTAAGATGGTATAGATAAGCTGCACAAAAAATGCCATTCTTTACCAATTTACTGTTGAATTGGAAATATTGCATTATTTATGATCTTCTACCTTCTTTTCCTCTAAAAGTTGTTTAGCTATTATGGTGCCCATACCAAACCTTGTGACATTCTATGCCAAAATCATGTGATCTTATATGGAGTTTTTTCTCCTTTGGACTTCATCTTGTTCTATGTGTTTCTTGAGTGAACTTGCACAATGTTCTTAATGTCAATGATAAAACAAGCACTTATTTTTTTCTTATATCCATATTAAAATCATACATAAAAATTTGTAGGTATAATAATATAAATTTTTTTTTGACCAACACATATTTTCAAATTCATTCAGTAGTATATTCCTGACCCACAAAATAATAGCCTTTTTTTTCATTTTATAACACAATAGCTTTTCTCTTCCTAATTTTATTAAATATTTTTCTTAATATTACATTTAAGATATTGGTTATCAATTACTTGACTAGTTTAGCTGATAAAGACTTTGAATCTTATTTTTATTATTTATTTTTTTAAAAAATATGATTAAAATATCAATAATCTAATCTAATAAAATTTAAAATATCAGATAATTTATATTATAAAAAAGTTTATTATAAGATTCCGTGGAAGTCTTAATGTGAGATGCATCATGGCACCCAATAGTTTATTCCAACTTTGCTCCGTTGCATACTACAGACACTCCATGGAACCCCTCCATCTGCTCTCAGGCAGCTACCACCATCTAAGATCGCCATCAACTGCATCGAGTCTCGGCAGAGAGATCACAAAGGAAGAAGGGAGACAAACCACAGTGGAGAAGCGCAACCAGCAACCGCACAAAGACGAAGGCAACATCCCACCACCCACGGATGCGTTCTACGGGCACTTGAGCTTGCCGCGAGGGTTGGTCATGGTGGCGTAGCAGGGGCACATGGCGCGTGTCTCCGCCGACGTGCCCGGCGGCACGCAGTTGCACTTGCTGCAGCAAACCCCGCACAACTTGTTGCACATCTTCCGCTTCCACGACTTGCTGCAGCGCACCGAGCACTTCGCCCCGCAGTCTGCACCACCAAAACCCATGTGTGTCATCAGTTTGATGATCGCTCGCCATTTACTGGAAGCCATGAGCGAAGCCCGAAGAGGTCACCGATGGTGACGGCCGGCGCCGCCTGGAGAAGCCATCTTCCGTTGGCCACAACCGAACGGTGATGATGGTCGTAGACGGAGCGCGAATCGACGAAGCAGAACCCGAGCAGGAAGAGTAGAAGGGCCGCGACGACGGGCGTGGAGGGAGCCATGGAAGAGGAGATCGAGATCGATCGATGCGAAGAGTGCTGGCTGCTCTGAGAATTTATAGAGGACGACGAAGCAGGAAGCAGGTACCAGGAAGGAGCTCTTCCTAGTGAGATGGTGAGGGAGGGCATAGTGGTGGAGGTATCACAGCTCAGGCCATAGCTGTACTAGTTAAAGCTGATCATCCATACCCTAAAGGCTGGCTCTGTCTGCAGATCCAAAAACCATCACGTGAAGAGGATCGAGTTCTCTGAGAGGTGAGCAGTAAGTTTGTCTTCCCGAGATTCCTTGTGCTCTGCCGACGACGAAGCTTCGTGGTTGGGACTCCTGTCCAGTTACCGACACGTGCAAATCCCGTGCCGAGATCAAGGGCGTGGCAACATCGATATAACTCACTCATGCAAATGGGCTCGATAGGTGGGCCGTTCGGGCTCGAACTTGTGTTGGTGGGCCTTTATCTGGGCATTGACCACATTAATATAGATAGAGAAGTTGACTAAGTGAATCGGGACATTGGTTGACGTATTGATAGGTCTCAGATCCGATAGCCGATTTGAGATCTATCTTGGCCGATTAAAATAGATAGAGAAGATATGCAGAATCATTGACCATGTCCGATCAATTTTCTGTAGATTTCAAGTAGAATTAATGTTGCAACCTTAACAAGAAGAAGAAATATTTACCCACCATGGAACTCGTGCATTAGATCAAGGAAAGCACTTGAGATGGAAAACAAACAGTGAAGCTCAAGAACAGTGGAGGATCGAAAACACTGCACCTGTTACCACTGGCCTGTCTTTCTCCTCATGTAGACAATGGAAGTCTCTAAAAGATCTGCCATGTTTTCCCACGCATTTCTTGAACTTTGCGCTGATTCACCTCCTCCGTATATGTAGGTATCTCTCTCTCTCTCTCTCTCTCTCTCTCTCTCTCTGGAGGAGTAACGAGAAAGCAAGAAGGGGAAGCAAAGATAGCTCACAGTTCAAGAAAGCCGTGGAAGAACATGATCATGATCTTGGTAGCATCTCCTTCCCCGCAGCTCTTCCCGTGCCATTCCTTTTTTCTTTGTTTGAATGGTAAAAGGAGGACATGTCTTGCAAAAGATTTCAGTAATCAGAAGATTCTCAAATTCCAGTGGAGATTTATGCTATTGCTAAAACAAAAGGAGCAGAAGCGAAGACGATGGAACCATTTCGATAGTCAAAATCGAACACAGACTGAAGAGAAGACGAAGAGAACCGTACTGATACATGAAGCAGAAGAAAGAAGAGAGAAGTGAGAGGTGTTCTTCAGGCAGAGAGAGAGAGAGAGAGAGAGAGGTGGGAAACGTACAGGCGGGGCGTCGTAGGGCGTCCTCAAGAGAGAAGCCGCACGTGCGACCTTTGAGCGGCCCCAGGCGATGCTTGTCCTTCCTGGATCGCGAGTATGTGAAAGTGGGGCCCGGGCGGTCCTTTCAAGTGTCTACACCAATGAGCCAACGCCGCGTGGCGGTGGGCCCGGCTCACCTACGTGGCGGTTTTCTCGTGGGGCCCGGTTGAACCTTTGTCTGGCCCACTTTGCCAATTTCCCAAAAGCTTACGTGGGGTTAGGTCTCACCGACGTCCAAGAACACATCACAACATCATCATCATCATCATCATTATGAAAAGGACTTGATAACACCGCCACAAGATTAATTAATATCAATGGTTTAGGTAAGACTCTGTTTGACCAACCATTCATGAGAAATGAATGCATGAATGAAACAAGTGAATGTAGACAACCATTTATTTGATGCCGGATCTAAGAAGGATTTGGATATTAACCACAGAAGAACTTCCATCATCATCATCATCATTGTCGTCGTCTAATCCTTCAAATAAAGCATTCATCTCCGGATTAATTCTTCTTCGCCTTCTGCGCTACAGATTCAATCAGCAGCGTCAAGTTATCGTAGGAAGAACCACACTTGGCCACAGCTTTTCTTGCTTCCTCCGCCACTTCTTTGGCTTTCCGCCTCCTCTCTTCTCCCTCCTCCCCTCCCCCCATCAACCTCTCGATAGCCTCCGCCACTTCGTCCCTCGTGACCGACGCCCCATCCTCCGGCGCCTGCTTCAGCCCCGCGGAAGTGACCGCGACTCCGATCCCGAGCACGTCCACGATCAGCTTCTGGTTGATGAACTGGTCGGCGAACAGCGGCCAGCTCGCCACCGGCACGCCCGCGCTTACGCTCTCCAGCGTCGAGTTCCACCCGCTGTGCGTCATGAATCCTCCCACCGCCGGGTGCGACAGGATCATCACCTGCGGCGCCCAGCCACGGATCAAGAGACACCTTGAGTCGACCCCCTTGACCTCAAGCTTCTCTTGCAGCCACTGCTCCACTTCCTCTGACAGCGATTCCGCGCCATTGATGACCCAGATGAAGGGTCGTCTTGAAGCGAGCAGCCCATGGCCGAGTTCCATCAGTTGAGCGGGCGCAAATCTGGCCAGGCTGCCGAAACTGACGTACACCACAGACCGTGGCTTCATCGAATCCAGCCACTGCATGCATCGGCTTGCTTCCACGGACGGCTTCTGGCCCCTCGCGGCCATGTCGGAGCTCCCCCTGCAGAACAGCGACACCGGGCCGATGGGGCGGACCTCCTTTCCGGAGGCCACAGCTAAGCGTACAGCATATCCCGGCTCCAACTCGTCGAAGCTGTTGACGATGATGCCGTCCATCGCCAGTTCACCCTCTCTGCCCTCCTCGCACATCTCCATGAACCGAGGCAGCAACTGGAATTGGATTGGGAGCCGCTGCCTCGTGATCTCGAACGGAAACGGCAAGTCCGGGAGCGCGAAGGGCTCGGTCGGCGACGACACGCTCTCGTGAGGCTTGTAACAGTAGAGGTTGTGCATACAAAAGAGCGCAAAGGCGCCGAAGCCATGGAAGACGAAGCATGGAACGCCGAGCTCCCGAGCGACCGCCGGAGTCCAGGAGTAGAACATGCCGGACACGATGCAGCTCGGGGCAACCGTCAGATCACGGAGCAGAACCTCCACGGGGTGCCGCAGTAGCTTGGACGCGCAGTAGAGGTTGGGCACCATGTCAAAGGAGGGGAGGTCGTCGAAGCTCTCGCAGCCCTCCGGTAATCCTGCCTCAGCAGAGGGGAAGGGAAGGGTGACGAAGCGGATCGCGAGGCCGGAATCGGCGATGTGGGAGATGGTTGGACTCAGCCGGGCGGCGTTGGCCGGCGTCATGACGATGGTGACGGCCACACCACGCTCGGCCAGCATGCGGCCGATGTCGATCATGGGGAGCGTGTGGCTCGTCCCGAGCCATGGGAGCAGGACGAAGTGGAGCTTTCGGTAACCGGAGCCGCTGTCCTCCATGGCCGCTTGAAGGTGAATTGGTGACTAGGAGTCAGTGTTGGTTAAGTAGACGGTGCCATTACGCCATCGGATGACGAGTGCCATTACGCCAACTTCTACTTCATATGACACATTGAGAAAGAGAATTCAAGTACAGGCATGGACTCGGATGGAGATGCAGTGACAAGACAAGCGAGCCAGACAAAGAAGACGACATGGATGTCAAAAGAAGATTTAGAGCAAATCATGGAGCAAGCAACGCTCCATGACTTTAGAGATAAGATCTGTGTGTTCATCCAACGCTTGCCAAACAAGTCAACATTTTGATGAAAGAACAACAAACCATAGAGTGATCATCAGGGAAAACACACAAGTAGTGAACTAAGATCTCTGTGTTCCTCCTCCAAAGCTTTTCAAACAAGTCAACATTTTTCATGCAAGAACAACAAACCATGGAGTCATCATGGGGAGAACACAACTAGTGCAACAAATAACAACAACGCTTGAAAGTATTTAAGAACTCTGAACTGAGTTTTTAGTCGAGTGAAACATACCTAGACAAGTTTACATTTTTGCACAAGAACAACAAACTATTGAAGTATCAGATCTGTTTTTGGTCTTCTCAGAATTCCTCCGAAGAACATACAGTGGTAGGGTTCTGGAACTGACTGTCACAGGCCACAGAAGCATTCATGAAGGGAAACAGCCTTCTTTGCCACAGTTGGTGTGTTATTTTACTTCCACATAAAAGCACAATAGATGCACGATGCAGTTATTATTCAAAATAAAGGCCACAGTCAGATACATAAGAGACAACAATCGTAAATTGTTTATATATGCGAAGTTCAATGACCTATAATTTGCTAAGTGAAGGTAGAGTGCAAAGAAAATCTAGTATATAAAATATTCATGTACACAAAGTCAACGAGAAATTTACACTCACAAAATCAAGCACCCGCTGGTAGTGTAGTCGGTGGACATGTAAAAAAGAAATGTACATAAAGAGAATTTTTTTCCTCGTGTGTTTTAACAGAAAGTCCATGTCTCTGACAAATATCTGCTGGCTGGTAAACCCACCTAGCAGCATCTGAAACTGTTAAATTCAAGAATCTGACATTGGAGGCTCACACTTGTTCTCCTGTTTTTCGTTTCGTGAAGTGAGGAAAAACAACATACCAAGGCGATCGGATGATAGTCGAGATTCTGATCAGAATAATTGGTTACTTCCTGATGTTTGTGTTGCCTAACACTTGTTTTGTACCCTGAGCATAACATCATGAATAATAATGTCATGACCAAGTAGTGTCATGAATAATATTGATAATTTTGTTAAATTCAAGAATCTGACATTGGAGGCTCACACTTGTTCTCCTGTTTTTCGTTTCGTGAAGTGAGGAAAAAACAACATACCAAGGCGATCAGATGATAGTCAAGATTCTGATCAGAATAATCTCCTGTTTTTCGTTTCGTGAAGTGAGGAAAAACAACATACCAAGGCGATCGGATGATAGTCGAGATTCTGATCAGAATAATTGGTTACTTCCTGATGTTTGTGTTGCCTAACACTTGTTTTGTACCCTGAGCATAACATCATGAATAATAATAATGTCATGACCGAGCCGTGTCATGAATAATATTGATAACTTTGTGCTCATTTCATGTCGTGATTGTTAACAGTTGCAACTTATGGCTATCATTCAGCTAAAAAGACTAAAAAGATGCGTATGATATGTCATATGCTGCACAAACTTCGTCTACAGCTATTAAATCTCCTCGTCATAACTGACAGCGCATGCATGTTTATAGTGACAATGGGCTAGAAAGATGCATATGATATGCAGTATGCTGACGTAATTTGTTATGCTGCATGAATTTCAGCCATAGCTGTTGATTCTCGTCATTACTGACTATGCATGCATGAAGCTTAGAATGGGACCATAATCCTCAGCAACACATCCAGTACCTATTGGTATTCACTTGTTTACTTATGGTTTAAGTGATGCCAGGCAGTATAGGTCAGAATACTACCCGTTATACTCGTAGTCTGTTGGTCTGACTAAAATTGTCAAAATTAATAGCAGACCAAGATGATAAACACTGGTTTTCTATTTACATATAAATATTGAAAAACAAGAAATCAAAACATTGTGGCTCCTGCCAATGCATGGCTGGGGAGGTCAGGGGAGCTCAAATATAAGCAGACTCACCCCTACATGCAGAAAGGTAACTGTATAGACATTAAACTGGCATGTTATAGCTCTATGATCATTCCACGAATACATCTTCTAGACACATGCCGTTTAGTTGCATATTAAAAAAATCAAACCGCTCCTAATTTATTCATGGGTAAGACGGAATGAACGAAATACTCTATAGAATCTAGCATCTGTAGGTCTCTTAACTACAAGGTATAACAAGCATATTCTGACAGAATGAGTTGCAACAAATCATTAGTCCTAATATTTCGCATTATTAGTCATGTTGTGTTCCAGTTGGATACAGTTCAAAAATATCAAGTTCAAGCTAAAACTTAAAGAAAAAATGAACAAGCACAAGCAAAATTCCAGAATGTATAATAAGTAGATTTCAGTATAACATAGGTAATTATGTTTATGCTAAATGGATCTAGCAACCCATGCCGATTAACTACCATTTAGTTATATTCTCAAAAGATAGATAGAAACTATGCAACTATTTGAGTTGGAAAATATTGAAGATAAAAATGGGTGACAAAACTGCATATGACAAATTACGTACCTCTATAGAAGCTTGGAGCTCGATATATCTTGTGACTTTCCAGCATTTCCAGTACCCAAAAGTACTCTGTAAACTGAGTATGGGCAACCAAAGAAACGTAAAAGATTCTGCCAGCCTTTTTCTCCATGTGCAACATTATGTGAAGCTATTTGGTTGATATATGTGTTACCTTCATAAATCCAATAGAGTTGCTGCCACAATAACACAACTATACCAATTTCCACACTCAGACTTGCAAATGACAGATATATAAGAATAAGACCTCTTGCAGACAAAAGAAGTGCTGAGCTAGCCAAGGCAGCAACTATCTCCTTCACTATACTTGCAGCACTCCCAATACCAAAGCCAGATAATGCTAGATTTCTAATTTCCAAGGGCGGCCATACACGAAAACCAGCATACAGTGTCATCAGGAAAACATAGGCGCAACTAATGACTACAGATATAAGGAATGCAATGAAATACCGGTGATTTGCTGCTCCAACACAGTTTCCTATCTGCACAAAGAAGTAAATTACTAATAAATAATCATACACCCTTAACAGATATCCAATCTCAGAGTTACTAGCTTGTGAATGCTAGTTTGCTATATAAAATACAACCTCATAATTGTGTATTCTTAAAAGCATCTCACAACTTAGAACACTAGTAAATTAAACAAATTATACTGCATGATCAGTAATAAAGTGCTTAAGAATTAAACCATCAAAGATGTCAGTGTGTGATCCTTCTCCAATAATAATTCCATATGAATTTGAAGTAATATTAAGAACACATGAAAGGGTAGAATGATTACTTTTTGAACTTTCGACAACAAAAAGATGTTAGAATTTAAGCATCCTAGATGAGTTAAATTTTTTATGCAATAAAGTGCGGTATCTCTTACAATTTACTAGGACGGGAACATATACTCGAGTTATATGACAAATTATGGTATCACTCTCTTGCATGAATAAATAAGAGACCAGCACCCCTCCCAGAGGCTGATGCCATGGGCCTTCCTGATATTTAGAATACACTGCCCAGGTAAAAATATATACCTGAGGTGAACATCAAGAAACAACACAGACCAAGTACCACTCAATCAAGCATGTTCCAGTACATGGCTGTTGATTATTTTAAAGTGTCCTGCCATATTTTACTATTTCAGTGCATGCCACCACACATTACACAGCATGTAAAACATCAGTGAAGCACCAGAGTCAGCATTGTGGTTCTCAATATCTGCTCCTTTATTCTAGACGATACACCTCGTTGGTTTCTTTTCCATGATTTCTTTATAATTAAAAAACTAAAGCGAGGTGGCTTCATCATGTCTGCTCTTTATCGTCATAGTTTGACACTTTCGTCCAGGGCCTCAAAGAGCAATCGTAGCCTGGCAAGAAACCCAATCACTATAGTTAATGTAAATCAACTTGATCTCTTGCCCTTGCAAGCTCAATCTATCTTGTCATTGCAATTGCCAACAAAAATGTCAACATCACAATCCCACAAGACAGATGACTTATGATCAAAAAAATACAGCTGAAGAGGGTATCAACAATATGGAGACTGTTAAAACTGCTACTTCTTCATCGGTTCTAAGTACATTGGAGCACCTTTTGATCTCATAAAATAAGCACACTTAAGTTAGATCTCCTTTTCTTTTCAGTAGAAAACTAGACTACATCCAATCGATGAATTGATACACCAAATTTTAATCCATACCAGCTTACCCCAATACGTTAGCAGTTTTCACTATAGTAATCTGATGTTTGAGAGAATATTAGTGTCAAATCATGAAGTACAAAACCAAACATGTGTCCAAACACAACAGAGAGGTCACACTACTCTTATAAATAACTACTTTGAAGCATGTCACTGTATTCCATGCATGATATATCTGCGACTTATTTAAATAAGCTACCAGATCTCTACCCAGAAATCAACATTGGGGAAACGAATTCTTCATAATTTTCCACCATAGGATACAATCTTTGATGTGCCGAAGAATATAACCATAATTTCAACTTTAAGGTAAACAGCTACTGCAGGTTATAGTTCCATGAGCAGAAATCTATATACATTTCTTCAAATTAAGCAAATAACTAGATTTTATTTTTCTTTAGCTGACATCTTCATAACATTTTCCTGAGCTGGAGAATATATTTGATGATTATCTCCTAACTAAGATGCATTACTTTCTTAAATAGCCTTTTTGAAAAATTTCAGAATGCCCTTACATGACACATCTTAGGATACTTGCCCGACCTGTACCACTCCAAAAAGAGAATTTTGCAGTATCTCACAAATTTTGACTTGGCCTACTTTTGGGGACCCTTTAAGCACTAACTAACAAGATGTTGCTTGGCTATGGAGACCCATTTCCAGCTTTTTTCAAAATACTGCCAGCATGAACCTATGCTTGAAACACTTAACCAAACTAAACATATCTTAAAAGATTGTGTCTGACTAAGATCGGCCATAAAAGCAGCCAACTTAGCAGGTAAGACACAGAAGTTTTGATCAACAGGCTAAAATACAAATCATGGCACTATCCCGCCATAATGAAAAGCATGTAATATAGAAGTTAATGAGATATGAACAAGTTCGTTGAAGATGGTATATAAATTCCATCTACACATGTGGTATAACTACACTTGATTCCACTAGTTCATCAGAATTCAATGATTAAGAAAAGATGAAAGAATAGCAAGTCATATCAGTTTGGTACCTACAAATGGGCAGTGATGGACCCATATCCATAAAACTTTATTTCAAAGGAAAAATAAAATGAAAGAAGAGTAAGTTACATTCATTTGGCACTTACAAATGGACAATGATGATCCATATCCAAAACACACATTCTACAGGAACGGCAGTGGTGTGCCCTTGGCGGCTTTGGCTTAGAACAATAAGCACAATATGTGTAGTTTTCCAGGCCATCTTTCTCCACAATTGGGTAGCTTCCCCATGGTATGTTTGCTGGTGCCCCAGCAGACCGAAAGGCTGCTAAGCAGAAACTGGAGACGGTAATAATAGACAAGACAGATGTTAACAGGCAATGAAAGATTCCACAGAACTTGTTGATTGAGAAAACAGCTGGGTAGACTGCCCAAACACCAGTACCTGTTATCGGTAGAGATAACAGGAAAATTGTTAAATGCTCTCAAATGTAACTTTATCTTGGCACTCAAGAAATGCAGAAAGTAATTAAATGTTCCCGATCAGAAATGTACAATGAAGGTACAAAAGATAGGTTTGCAGCTTACATATCACAAATAGCATGAAGAAAATTAGAATAGTAACAAAAAGGCGGTCTCGTACACGTCTCCACCAAGAAAACCACGTGCTATCGGGTTTCCTCAAAGTTTTGCATTGATCTGTTATTGCTCCACACCATCCACATTTGAATATTGGTGAATAAGATTCAAGAACAAGGTGTAATCCACATCCCCAGCATGTGGTCTTGTGATCCTCCAACATTAATGAAACAGAGTTCTCTTCCTACATATGGTCATGGATTAAGAATCAGATTTTGAGATACCAAATACATCAGCACTTGAAAAAACTATTTCATAAAAAAAGGAAAAGAGATATATCAGGAAAACATTGTCTTGGATGACAACCTATACTGTTAACCTTTGGAAAATCAATTTTCTACATCATATGTACCTCAACTTGTAACTGTCTACTAATTTGGCATAGAAGGAAATCACAACAAGGAGATTGTTATTCTGCTATCTCTGCACTTGCTGGGCACTATAATTAATAAGTGGAACGAACAACGAAAATGAAGAATCAACAGCTGTATGAAAAGTCTATGAAACCATCCAAGTTTAGCAGTTTTACCACCAAGAGTATCCTAAAAATTCCTATGAGAATATCATTAAGCAAAAAATGTTAAGATTTAAGAATGGTTTCGAAAGGATGAACATAAAAATATAAATAAAAGTTGTCGCTTGAACTATTCCAGAAATTTAACAGGTAACAGAGTTTGGTATCTGTCATCAATGGATCAACCAACATTTTCCCATTGATATGGGATATGTTGTGGTGCACAACCTCAAAAAAAAAAAAGGGACACAGCATGTACAATTTGTCAAATTTTACGTCATTTAATAGTCTTTGTCAACCGTTTAGAGCTGACACAATATCACCCAAGTCAAAATTTGGGGAAAAAGGGACTTGTCCATGAAACTAAAGACCAATGGTGTGAAGAAAAATTTACCATGTTGTAGGACTTAGGCTCACACAACCATGGACCAACAACATGAACTTTCCCTGGATTTGTGCAACATCTAGAAAAAACAAGAACTGACAAATTCACCTATGGGACACAATAATCATCACAGGGACACAAATAAGGTAACAAAGTAACAAGCAAATGAAACAGTACCCGAAGACAATCAACTATGGTAAAATCAGCTGCATTATTAACTCGGTTAGGAGGATGAGACCGGCTACATCTGACCCTACCCATGCTCCATAATTGTGGCCTCGTGCATCGGCATGTCTTTTTTACTTCATGAAACCATTTACAGAAATACTGTCTATCTTAAGGAAATTCAACTAGACATCTGCACTGCATTCATTTATAGAAACCCTCATATGTTATACCCAACTTATGTGTTTGTTAGTTATAGATTTCAGCTTTAAAAGACATGATCTCAAATAGTACACTGAATTTTCTAATGCATAAACACCAGGGTCACATAGCTCAAATAATGCCAGATAACTAAATTGTCATACATGAGTGGATCCTAGAAATAGTTGTAGGCCCAGATAGAGTTTCAAAGTTTTGCTAGTTGAGCGCAATGACTTGAACAGATCCATGCAGCCAATCCCAAATGCTTCGAACCTTAGGGCTTATTGTGGTCTATATAAGTATGGTGAAATTACTTCATTTTTGGGGATTGCAATCAGCATTTCTCACCTGAATCTGTTTCTGCATGCTCAATGCTAAGAACAATGTGAATGTTTTGGCAATGATGTTCAAGTTTCCAAGATGAAACTTCTGGAAACCTGAAAAGTTCAAAGCTCAAACAAGCACAGACAGTCAACCTTTACTTGCAATAGTCTGGAAATATACATCAGGTAATAGAACTTCAAACCTAATCCAGTCTCCAAAACCTGAAACAATTCACTGCCATTGCACCTAAATAGTGCGTGCCTTACAGAAGTAACCCAAACATTAATAAAAATATATATGTACCCTTACAAAGCATCACAATGAACAGAAGACCTCAACGGAAAACAACTGCAAATGACGAAAATGAATGTTTTTGTAACTAGAAAAAGAAAATTAACAACAAGGGATAGAAAATAAAGTTAAGTCGACGACACTTGACTGGGTCCTCAAATAAAAGTACAAGAAACATCATCCAGTTCTCTCGGCACAAATACCAGTACCAAACAAGAGTCCTAAGGCTGCCTTTAATACAAGAATCACTTCCTAGTTAACCGAGTACTGGAATTATGGATCGATTTCCCTACATATTAATGACTTTATTGTTCCGTTCCCACCCCATAAGACATTCAAGCAACATCATTTCACACCAAAAGAGTCGCAACACATCGAAAAAGGAAAAAAGAAGAGACATTATTAGGGTAAACCAAGAAAAAAGTCATATTTCCTAAATCAAATAGCAACTGGAAGTTCAATTCCTAAGATTCCGAGTTCCAATCGCCACCCACAAATAGAGCCTCAAGCAAGACACCAAGACACAAGCTTCTCGCGTCGCAATTCCCGGCATCGGTGGGGCCGACGCGACAACAACTGAACCCCCGAAGAACAAGAAGACGACGACGACGACCAAAATCCCAACAGACACCCAGGAACGAGGGATCGGTCAAATTACAAGACCAAGTGACGAGGGATTAGGGAAAAGAAGGAAAGAGCGGAAGAAGGGCGGAGACGGAATCGATTACCCTCACGGCCGCTTCATCCATGTACTCAATTTTCGGGGATGGAGACCGGCAGAGAGATCTGGGGCGCAGAACGCGGCCGATGGAGCCTCGCTTGGAAGCGAAGGCAAGAAAAGACGAAGAAATATATACGAAGAAGAGGAGGGGATCAAAGGAATTGGCTTTCCATTCGCCGGTTGTCTACGAGGAGATTAAAATAAGGATGACAAGCGTTATCCGCACGCTCTTTCCTTACGCGACGCTATTAGGCGCTGCTGAAGTGGTGGGACCACGCGAGAAGGCATTCAAGTAGATCGAGTCATTGCGCGTGAACGGAACGCACGCGTACAACGTACGCGTGCCCACAGAATCGATAAGGATAGTTGCAGATAAGCCCCTGAGATTTTGTCTATTTTACGTATGCAGGCTTCAGAATTTACATATAAGTCCCGGCCCAACCCATGTATATATAGTTTTTGCTTTACTTCGTTTGCATAATAGCTCACCTTTGGTAGGTAGTCCATCGCAACCAAAGCACAATTCCAAGGTTCACCCAAAATGAGTGAGTTTGAGAAGGAATCTTACAAGGCTAAGGTGGACTACCAACAAAATCCCACCTTTATTGCACACATCTCTCAGCGACAGACTTGGACTTCTGCTTGTGTGCAGGAAATTTTCGTGGAAATGTCGGTCCGGTAAGACTTCTGAAGCATATTTTCTAGTTCCTCCAGGCTGCAAAATCCCTTTTTTTTTTTGGATAAGGAATAGGTTTAAGAGACTCTGGGTTTCCGGGCATTCTTGATTGCACTGGTTGGTGGATGAGTTTGCATTTTTTTTTGGGTGCAAATTCAAGCTGTAGGTCACACATCTGTAGTAAATTTGGGAAATTTACCTATCGGAGTAGGAGTAAAGCTCAACTGCTGAGCTGAACTTTGTGGTTTAATATTAGGCCAACCGGAGAAGAAGATGTTTCAGATTCTTACATTTTCTTGGAAGAAGAATTTGTTAGGGATGTGCGAATTTGGATTTTGAAGCTTATAATTGTATTGGACCCTTTCCTAACGGTTTAAAGTTTCTGGGATTACTGGTTACTGAATCAAAACCTTTGTCATGATGTCTGAGCTGGTTATGAGTTTGAATCCAAAATCCATCTCTTTTCATTTTGCTCGGTGTTTAGTCACTGTTTGTGCAATGCCTTTCCCCTTATTAAGTTCAGTCTTATGTATCAAACCTAATCCGGCTTGCATGTGAAAGGCCATATTAATGCTTATAAAAATTTACATGAAGGTATTTAACTGTTGCTCTAGATTTTGTTCTATTGTCATTCAGACTTCTGTGTGGGTGCCAACTTATTTGGCATGATATAACAAAATTGGGATATATTTAAATTCATCCTGTCATGCATTTTTATTTATCCATTGTATTTATATTTTTCCAATAATGGGGCTGCCAAATTGCTGATGCAGATTCTTAACAGGTGCCCATCATAAGCATTAAACGAGGCAAACTGCATCATACTGCCAGCAGATTCAGCATCCATCGCATGCTCAATGTCACAATGATCAGCACTCACAATTGCTTCAGATGTGCTATATGATCCATCAAGATGAAGTCCACCTTCTTTACCAGTTGTTGCCCAGTACTTACATGCAGCTTTATCAGATTACCTATAGGGCTTAATATCAGATATTGACCCTGCCACAGCAAAACTTGCTATCACAGTCACAGGCCCTTTGCTCTCGGCATTTTGGGTTCTTATTCATTCTAAGGATTGTCATGTCTTGCTACCCCAAGCTCCTGGTGAAGCAATTTCCTTATGTTGTCGCTTATGCTCCTACAGAACCATTTCTCGGCATAACAAGGAAGGTGATACCTCCTCTTGCTGGAGTGGATGTCACACCTATTGTTTGGTTTGGACTGGTTAGTTTCTTGAGCGAAATATTTGTAGGACTTCAAGGGTTATTAGTGCTTCTGTCTTGACAGGTCTAGCTTGTTGATTTGTGTACAGTTCTCTTTTCTTAACATTTCTTTTTCTCCTTGATAACCAGTTGCCTAATTGTGGTATCACATGAACTGATTAACCAAACCTTTTGTCATGCTGTTGCATCAGAGAAAAGTCTGTTTTAATTGATCTCCAATTGCTGAATTCTATGTCCCTGCAAGTGTTTACCAAATGTTTGGAGAACAACAGAACACTTGGTAGTCAAGCAGGCTCTCTAATCAAGAACTCGTATGTATCTGATGTGGTAATCCTGTGACTCATGTACAGCTACAACTGACATAAATCTTCAGCACTTGTTGTGGAAGTTCCATAAGAATTTAGGAAATTTTACTTGAAGTCAGCTCCGCAATCTGGCACTCGATGAACTTGAGATAAAGTTTGCTTTTGTCTGATACATCGTTCAAGTTGAGACAGCAGAATTGCTGCTAAATCATTTCATCTGTTTTCCTATCAGATGGCACATAGTTTCAGAAAGAGCTTGTAAAGTACTTGAGAATTATTCAGATCTTGATGCTGGAGATTATTCAGGTTAAGCAGATTGCTCAGGAAAATATAAAACTCCTTCATTAGCAAGTACTTACTCTGTCACTCGCTTTCCAGATCATGAGGATTCTAAACAGTTAATTGCCCTTCATTTGCCTGCCATACATTCTTCATTAATGTCATTTTGGTGCTCTTGTTGCTACAAGAAATACTCTGCTAGCCATTGTGGCCATGAACAAAAGAAGAACCTTGACGACTTCCAAAGGTTTCATTGCTACAAGACTCCAATTAGCCTACATGTTGATATAGAGATTACAATATTATTATGGCCTCTTAACGTTTATCCGAAATTGCATCAGTGAAGAGTGTTTTGTCTTCATGGTTCATATTACCATCCCAGCTGCCTTTTGAGTTTTGACATCTATGATATCTACATTATCTTCAAAGTAAATGATTGTAGTTGTTTCGCTTCTCTTTTCTTTTCAACCTAGCAAAACATCAAATTTGCATTTCAATTGGTTACCTATTACAATAATGTGATACTGAATTAAGTAGAATCTTCTTTTAAGCAGAGTGTTATACTGTAGGCTATGATTGTGGTTCAAAATGTAGGTAAATCCTGAGAAAGCAGATAATTTGAGATACTTCTTGTCTGCAGCATGCAATCAACCTCCATGGCTCATGAATCATAGTGCTTTGAACCAGATCTGCTCTCTGTAGCAACTGTTGGATACTTGGATTTATCCACACCAGAATGGTGCTAAGTTCTAGGCTTCTGCAGATGCATATGGTTGCATACAGAACTATCTTGGACAGTAATGTGGCCTTTAAACATCATTTAGGCTCTAAAATTAGACTTCAGCTTCCAGTAGACGATTTGTCCATTACTGTAACACTTAAGTTTGTACTGACTAGAGATATTAGTATCAATAACTAATTTATGGATATTTTTATTTAGGCAGTCACATCTATTTTCTTATTCCCAGAATTTGCAGTCATCCATGGCCAAAAAGTTGTCAGGTAATAGCCATAATGGTAACCTAGTTGCAGTGTGCAGACAAAAGATGACTTTAGACATCAGACATCTTGATGCTGTTTTTAGCTGATTGATTATTTTATCTTCGTATCGGTTAGCATTCTTCTTTTGGAGCTAATAGGAAACTATCATGGTCATGCTACCTACAATTTTGAACAGACTAGTTATTAGTAATTTGGATTTAAACATATCGGGTCACGCTGATCGAACCAGTTTGGTTTGAAATGCTGGCCTGATAGACCTGTACAGTCAGGTTCTAACAATTGGTTTTTTGTTGCAGTCAAAGAAACTAGATGATGCTGAGGCTATGGCAAGACAAGGTTTTGTGCCAAATATCAGAAAGATCGGATTTATTTTCTGATTAGAGAATAAGCTTGTTGCTTGGTGGATGCAACTACTTTTCAAATGCTGCTTCTTTTGGTGCAAACCAGTGGTCCCATGGTCCCATGGAAACATACATACTGTATACCAAATGGCATTTTTCTCTCTGCTGCATCTGTTACCTGTTTGCTTCTTGGTCATGTGATACTGTCAAAAATGTGCTGTCCTGAGATGTTTGTAATACTGAATCAACTTTTGCTTCAGCGAAGAATGTCTCCTGATAATGATGTCTCAAGGAACCTGCACATGCATCTGAAATTGAAACAAACTGTGACTGCAGTTCATTCTGATGGTGTCAAGCAGCTCATCATCAGCATCTTCTTGTCCTTGATTTTTCATATTGTAAAATATGAGTTGTCAAAGATTATTTCTGGTTATATTTGAGATGAACAGTGTTTAGCATCTCATCAGTCTTTTGCCTTGGTTGCAAGTAGAACAAAAACAAGGGGAGACTCTAGTCAAAGATTACTGATTGAATCAGATGCTGAGAACAGTTTGAGTTTTCAGAATGGATGAAATGAATTGTTGTTTTAGCTGAATTCATTTACAATTAACACATGGCAAAGCTCCGAATTGAAAGCTATCACTATAGATTTTTGTGGTTTTTGCTATCTATCATTCTACACACAGAATTATATAGAAGCTTTATAATGTCATTTATTCTACAATTGCATGCTTAATATTTTGCTATGAGCTGAATCATGAGGAACTTACAGGAAAGAAAAGGGGATTTAAATAAATTCTCATCAGTTCTATATAGTGAAAGCTTTACAAACTCCTCCAATGGTGTTCAGCTGATCTCACAAACAAATGTTACAATGTAAATCTTAGCTGAAACCAAATCAAATAACAATCAATTATAAGACAAACAAAATGAAGCTCACAATAGACATACACAACTCTTACAAACTGCTCTTATACAGAAGGGAAAAGAGAAGAACTTATTGCTCTACATTGATACCTTCAGAGGAAGAAGGTTGTGAGCGCAGCAAGTCAACAGAGCCTTGGCATTCCTCTGCTGCCATGGCTCGTGGACTTGCCCTTCGCCATCTTCGCCATTTGACCCTTCATGTTCCTGCACACCTTCTCCAGTTCCTTCACCCTGCACTGCATTCTTTGCAGGTTGAGCCTGAGCTGCTGCTCCTCGTCCAACAACTCCGGAGAGACCCCCTCAGCGGCCGTCGCGGTGGTGCGAACGACTCTCCTTGGCGTCTGCGACGCCTCCGCCATGGAGATTCGGATCTGCATCTCGGATTGCTGCGAGGACAGCGCTTGCACTGCGACTCCCGGCGGAATCCTCCTGTTCTTGGCGAGGTCTTTGCAGGCCTCGAGAGTGAGCTTCTCGTAGTTGAGGCATCGACACAGCCTCGTTCTCTCCTCGGTGGATAGTGTTGGGTGTGACTGGCATACATATAGCAACGGTGGCTTAGCCATAACCACATCAAATTCGACAGGAAGAAGGCGATGATAGATCATGAACGGGTAGTCGTTGCATGAGTCGTGTTTGAAGCAGAACTCATCATTGAATGGAAACAAATGGTAAGCGAACATGATTCGTACTATGGTACGATGAAAGATTCTCGAGATGAAAAGGAATGGTTTTTACGAGGGTTAGAGAGAGAAAGGAGGGGATAAGGATCTAAAGACACGATCTTGGAGTGTGGAATTCGAATGACATCCCGCTTGTGCCGCTTCATGTGCCACCCAACAGTGATTGCTACAGAGACGCATCACAGAGGAGGCAGACACATTTGGCATGTCAATTCAGGCAAAAAGAGGAGGAAGCCGATGGCTGGAAAGTCGAGAACCCCTTTTGCATCAGCTTGTCAAAAGCACTAATCTTCTACCTCACACCAATCATGCACACATGATTGTTTCACATGTTTACATGCACATGAGAACTTACGCAAGCAATCAAGTGAAAGAGAAGAACGGTAGCTTCGAGGTCTTACCTCAAGATAGATCTCCAAGGCTCTGTAGATCCCGTCAAAGCAGTCTCTGGCTGAATCTGGTAGGCTCTCGGCTACCTCCAAGAACTTTGATATCTGCAAGCTCTGGTCAGGGGAGATCTCTCCTAGGTACTTGTCGATCAATCTCCCAACCTTCTTCATCCTCTGCATGGCGACACCGTCCTCCTCGGTGCTCATAAACGTTCTGACCAACCTCAGCACCAGATTCACATCGTAGGCAGCACCATCATGGCCTGACACCAGGAGATCATCCAGTGTGGCCTGGTCAAGCATCAGCCCGATTGGCCTCTCCAGCTTATGCCTGCACTCCTTGCTGATACCCAGCTCTGAGACCACCCTCAGCACCCAGAAGAGTCCCCGGCAAGAAAAGGCCGTTCTTTGCATCAGTACCACTCCGTGAACTGCGGTGTCTGAAAGGCCGCCGTACTCTTCCTTACAGGAACCGAGATTGCCGCTTCCCCCACTTGAGCATGGCTTTCGAACGGCTGTCTTGAGGTAATGAAGAAGAAACCTGGTGAGGACGAGGTTCCTGTTATCAGTACCGTAAGCTCCAAGAGTCTTCATGATCTTTTCTATGGTGTTCGGAGCGAAGACGGTGAGGTCATCGAACCACCAATCGGAATTGGAGCAAGGCTTCATGGGCTCAGGGGTCTTGGTAAATGAGGAGCACCTGAAACCATAGGTGTCAGGCGAGGAGGAAGAAGACGAAGAGGAAGGAAATGGTGTTGCGGATAGGATTGGCTGTTCTGAATTGGCTGATATCTTTGCTAGGAGAGAGGAGACGAGCTTTTGCAGCAGGCCGCAGGTGTCTGCAGCTGAGAAGAAGACCTCGCAACTCTTCAAGGCCGTCAGGATGTCATTCCATGTCCAGTGCAATAGCCCATCCAAGAAGCCCTCTGTCTGCCTCAAGAGGTTGCAGGTGGACACCTCTTCCGTCATTTCGAGAAGAATGGCGGAGCAGTGGAGGAGGCAGATGTTGGATGGGCTAATGACAATGCTACCATTGTTGTAGCAGAACCTCGCCACCAGCTCAAAGCCATATGGGCCTCCTGGGAACTCCATTATCTTGAGTCCTGAGCCCTTCGCGTGGCTTCTCCTCTTCTCCTGCTTCACCATCTTCTTCAATCTACCTGAGAACCAACAGAGGATCCTCTGCAACAAAATAGAGCTATCAAAGACTCAGATAACCAGAAAAGAGACACTAACATATGTGAATTTGGTAAAGAATACCCGATGGAGGAGGAAGATGTGCTGCCCATTGATCTGAACCTTGAGATCACAGAGTTCCTGCATTGCTGGTGGCAGCTGAGTGATGCAAAAGAGGAGAACAAAAGGCTGCAAAAGGCTTGCAAGGAAGAAGACTTGATGATATCTCACATTACAGCTGTTTGATGGCTATGTCTGTCACATGTGTCCTCATGAAGAGATAGGTAGTTTAGTTAACATGCTTGTGATCCCTATCAAACAAAGGTGGGGATGACTCAGTAAGCTACTTCTTCATGTGAGGGTTCTTCTTACAATGGAAAGCTGTATAGATTTTGTCTGGAGTTGGTGACAGCCTTTGCAAGTATAGCATCCTTGGGGTATAGAAGTTGTGAATACCTTTGTCACTTTCAGTGTTTTTGACTGGCTCTGGTTTTGGAGTTACATTGGATTGCTTCTTTAGGCCATGGAAGAGTTGGATTGCCAATGCTCTCAGCATCCATGGCATTGAGTAAATCCAAAGGCTTATGAAAAGAAGGGACCATTAAACATCTCACACTACTGACAGAAATGTAGAAGTGATGAGGGTGTCATGACAAGAACAACTCAAAGTCCCAAATCCTTCTGCATCAATCACTCTGGTAACCAAGATGATAAGAAGGACTTTACCTAGGCAGAAGCTCCAGATTGAAGCTTTGTGGTTTATCTTTGTTCCTGTGTTCCAAACTCCTCTGACTACAGAAACTTACAGAAGAACTAGGTGACAAGTTGGTCCAGCAAACATATTGTCCACTGGTCTATGATTCATAGCCCCATCCAACCAAACTGTTGGTTAATTCTAGCTACACTCCAACCACACATCCTTTCAGGTGTTGGTTTAGCTTTGCATGACTCACAAGCAGCACGAGAGTAACATCATATTAGAAAATACACAGCTGCTGCTGCTGCTGCTACAAAGTAGATGCTCTTCAAGAGGTTTAGGTTGCTCTCCTTCAGTCCTCACATCCCAACCAGCCATCAACTGATGTTTTTTGTGCATCAGGTAAAACACTGGAAGAAGCTTCAGACCCAACGCTGAAGCTCCTTTGTTATCAGTTGGCTAATTTGAGATGGAGGAGATTGAATACTTCTCAGATCAAGATGATTTGAATGCTCTTTCTCTCTTTGAGGTTTGCAGTGCCCAGTTCACGGGAGAGCAGTTCTACAGGTGAGCATAGAGGAATGTTTTCTTACCTCGAGTAGAGTATGAGCCGCCTGGTTCAGTTCAGTTCACGGGCGTCATGAATTCTTCTGTCAAATGAGCTTATCAACTTCTCATCCTCAAGTAGAAGAACGCAGATAAAAGAGTCAATTTTGTCATTGATGCTTGTCTACGAGTCCACTTGACAGGAAAAGAAATCCATGACTTCATGGACCAATCGAGATAAGATGGCAGAGCAACCCATGAGAGGCTGGAAACAAACAGATAAGGAGGTCGAATCTTGCTCCCTTTTCCCTTTTCTTCTTGAAGGAAAAAGGTAGAAATATGAAACGAAAGGTTGTTCCTTTAATGATAGTAAGCAGAGTAATCTTACTCACAGATTCCACAGCTGCAAGATGAACAACATTGACACAACATGGGACATCAAAATTGCTACAGCCCTCATAAAGAGTTCGATGACCATCCAAAAAGAAGTGCATCAACCTTGGCTGGCTCCTCATACTACCCAATAAGAAATGCCAACACGGAGTCCAACGTACGTGCGTTGATGGCACTACCACTGTCCTTCTCTCCCAGTTTGTCCACATACACGAAGAGACCTTTGAATGGATTTGAGATCATGGCCTCTGGCTTACCAGTTTTGGATGCATATGATCATTTAGTTTGAAATATTGGGACCAGGGAGCCACAGCTCAGGATGACTCTGACTCCATTGTCGCAGAAGAACTGTAGCTAAAATGATTCCGAACCAGGAAGTAGAGTTACTACGTATGGCTCTCTGGATGTGCAGATACCTGCATACTCCGAATACTACAGAACCATATGTGTAGACGCGACATTCTTCACCCTGAAGCAAACAGGAGAGTTCTGATGCACACAAGCAGATCATTTTTGGACTTTAACCTGGCCACCTATCGAAGGGAAATTACATCGAACGCTTGGAGGGCATAAAGTCGTTTTTAAGGTTGCAAGGGAGAGAAGGGGACGGCCCATTGGGCTGTTTCGACCCACGTGGGTGCCACATCACCATTTCCTCGGAGACCTGCGTGACGCGTGGGGACCACCCGAGAAAAGTTGCAGGGGTGATTCGGTCGACCTGTAAAAACAAATTGGTTTTTAAATGTATTCCTCCATGTTGAATTCTGATTTGAAACTTCAAATTGATGTTAATACCTTTAAAACTCGTTTATAAGGAAAAATATTAAGAGTTCCTTTTAAAATTTTTGTATCCATATATATTTATATTCACGCAAATTAAAACTCACTAATTCGAGTTTTTTAATCTTTTTCATATCTGCTTCCAAAAAGTAAATGGTACTGCGTTTATCCCTTTAAATATAAATTTAGCGTATATATATATATATTTAATCTAAATTAGCAATTGATAACCATAGTTTAGTAGTGGATTAACACGAGGGACCTATGTGTAAAATCATAATAATTAGAGGGCCTTAATGTTCTATTTGTTATTTACAAAAACTAGAAGGGTGAATATGAAAAAAAGGCTCCGTTGCACACCACAGGAATCAGCGGTCCACATCGACAGCAACTGAATTGGACGGTCGCGCCGAAGTCGGGAGCACACCACGTGTCCCCCTCATTTTGCGTGCTCACATGGTTCGGTGTGCGGTGGAATAAGTGGGTCACAGTAAAAACACCGAGTCTTATCCCCCCCTTCACCTCCGATGGAGACGCATTTGACCAAACACGTCGGCGTCGCATTATTCTTCTAATAGAGACCACTCATTTCCTCCATCCGCCACCCACCCCTTGCTCTGCCAATGGATTCCACCCCCCGCGCAACTTCTTCTTCTGCGTCTTCTTCGATCTCGTTGACTTCCTCATCGGACGGCGGTGGAGATGGCGGCTATGGAGGGCGGAAGGAGAGGAAGAAGGAGGCGCTGGGGTGGATCGAATGGGGGAGAGGATGGTGCAGCATAATCGGGGAGTTCCTCTTCCAGAGGATCGCCGCCAGCCATGTTGAGAACCCTCTGCCCGTCCCCCCGCTCGATGGCCTCACCTGCATCGTCACCGGCGCCACCAGTGGCATCGGCCTCGAGATCGCTAGGTCCCTCCTCTTTCTCCTCGTTTAGAACTTGTTCTTTACCTTTCCTTCTTGTTCTGCCGCCGCTATACTGGTTAGATTCGCGCGTTCTACTCACATCGCCGGACTGACCTAATATTCGGTGATGATCTCTTTATCGCCGTACATTGGCCGTCCCCAAACCCCGCATCGGCGGGAGCCTCGCCGTGTACCGGGTACCCCTCGCCGTACTGCTCTCTGCGAACATTTCATTTCATTGGCTTCGCATTAGGGTTTTAGTTATCTGGGAAATCTTCCGTGAAGATTGCTAGGAAATCTTAATCTCGAATTCTTTGACAACCATTCTGATGGTGTTGATTAAAGGCGCTTATCAACAGGTTGTCTCTTTTATCAAAGGCATTGTGGTCTTCTTAGCATTTATGATTGGTGTCCTATGATGTGACCGTATCCACGCCACCAAATCAGCTTGGCCATGGTGATTCATGAGCTTTCCTTAGTATAAATTATGCCGTGATCTTACTTTTGTTGCTCACAGATGGCCATAGCGGAAAATTGACACGTTTTCACATTAGTTTTGTGTTCTGATTCCAATTTTCTATTATTGCATTCCTTTTGTAGCCAATGCATTGGAATAAAAGAGTTACACAAAATTGATGCCGGAACCAGCTCTTGCATTTTTATTCTATTATTTATGATCATTATTGGATCAAATATTGTAGTGCTGAAACATATTGTTCTAACTTCTAGGAGCAATCATACTGTCTATTCTTTCCATACAAGTCCAAAACAAAGAGGAAAATTTGCCTTATTTATCTGAGTTTAAGCTTTTGGAAAAGCTTTGTTGGATCAAAAGCCTTGTTGTCGTTGTTGCTGTTGTTTATTTTCACAAATAGTATATATGCTGATTGGTTTAGCTACAGTTTGCCTTTTGTTATTCTCAAAATTTTGGCGTTTTACAATTAATATAAGGTGCAAACTGTAGATGAATTTACTAAAGGAAACTTCATTCTTGTTTATGCTTTCAGTCAATGGTTGCATTTATTGTTACTACTGACAAATTATTAAATGGAAACAGGCAACTTGCAGAGTCAGGAGCACATGTTGTGATGGCTGTCAGGAGAACAAAGCTAGCTCATGAGCTGATCCAGAATTGGCAGAATGACAAGTCTGAGATAGGGCTAACCCTTAATGTTGAGGTATGTGCCACCGAAAATACAAGCCAGTACTGAAAAAATAAAAAGAAGCCAGTAGTGTGTCCGTGTTATTGCTACCACATCTCATAAATGCCAACGAACAGCTTATGTTTTTATGTTTTCTTTGTCTTGTCATTCGTATTTATCTTGCTAATTGTTTTCCTTGTGATAAAATTTTCTTTTAATTGCCTGCTAAGATTTGTAGAAGCTGTGTTATTCGGAGTATGATTTTACTGTAATGTCTTCTTATAAATTCACCTTGAAGCAGATGACTGTGGCCCCATGGCTTGTTGGCTGGTGGGTTGCTAGTATCTGTGCTTCTGTACTTAGTAGTTTATATTACAGAAAGGACTTGATCAGGCATGCATTGTGATTTTTTTTTAAATTAAATTATCCTTTTTCTGTCAGCTGCAGATCGCATTGGCTACTATTTGATTTTTTTGTACTTCATTGTCCAGGCAATGGAACTTGATCTGCTCTCTCTAGACTCTGTTGTAAGATTTGCTGAAGCTTGGAATGCTCGTATGGTACCATTGAATGTATTGATCAATAATGCTGGCATTTTTGCAATTGGAGGTTTGAATCAAGTTCATTAATCTAGTAGTCTTTTTAATCTGCATGATGAACTACATTAACTCCTTATGCCAGACATTTAAAACCTGAATGTCAGAAACAGACAGTTTGATAGACCTGGAATTGTGCTTTTGTTGGATGACATGGGAATAAATTTAAATGGAATGGTCTAACAAAAAGAGTGTTTAATGGAATTACTGTTGCATAACCTTGTTTTCCTTTTTCTTCGCATGGTTTTTCAGGTAAACTGTAGTTTCTCCACCTATGGCTTGTCCAGATTTCAACTTACCTATTTGAGTTTCGAAGTGTGTCTTTTGACTTCAGTTCTTTGACTGCATCAGATAACCCTTGTTGTTACTCACTTCATATATGAAAAATATTATTGTGACAAAAATATCCTGATTCATCAATATGGAAACAATTTCTCTGTTTGTAGGGTATGGTTTCTTTCATTGGCTTTCCCCAGTTCTCACATCGGCAAGAGCCTCATGCATTAGGACCATCCCTTTTTATGAAAATATCCTTCTTGTTAAAATTATATGTTTTATCAGACCATGACTAATTTTGGTATTTGTGGATAAATAAACTTTTGACTTCTTCATTTATTTGGCATCAAATTTCGCTGATGTGGTGCTCCCATTCCATATAAATGTTTGAAATTGCACATGCATAAGTTTTGTGTTGTCCAAGTAGGTTCCACGTATATGTCACATTGATCCTATGTTTGCCACACGCATGCCATAGGATTCCCTGTTGCTCCATGAGCTTTGCTTAATTCTTTTCCTCCATTTGCTCATCTTCCAAAGCTAAAAATCCTTTGATTTGCCTACTGATCTTGGCCAGCTTAATTCATGGAAACTGTCTCTCTACATTAAGGGCAAAAGCAAAGTTTGTTTATTCTCTTGAGCCACTATGTGTTGGTTGGTATCTACAGGTGTGATTTACTTCTTGTCTTTGTACCTTAAGCTTAGGATTGTAGTGTCTATGCCGACACTCACAACTCATGTCTGCCTACCTATGCTGCAGGCCTGCCCACCATTGCCAGACCTTTTGGTACTTCTTGTCATTGTCCTCCTCCTTTCCACCTCTGCTTACTCCTCCGCATCCCTTGGTACCATCGTACATACTGCATATAGATTGGATATGTCGGTACGGATTGGAGAAGTACTGGTCCAACTGTCAACCTGTATGGGTCCAGTACCCAAGATATGAAACCTTGTATAAAATTATATGTATTGATCCTCCCTAGACCTTTCATTGGTAGGAGCCTCCTCAACTCGGCTGTACCAACTTAAATCAACGATGGTATACTTGGATATAATATTGCTCCTTGAGCATTATATCTTTATGCAATAACATATTGCTTTCACTCAATCTCCCATTTTAATCAGTCTTCTTTTTTAGGAACTCAAGATATCTTCTTTTTCTCAAAAGTTTTCTGATGACATGTATCTCATTTTCGTGAGTCATGCAGCAGAATAAACTTAAATCTTATGTAGATTTATATGCATTTCAAAGAATCCCCTTTGTTTAAAATAGCACTTTGGCTTGTTTCACATTTTATTAGTTTAGTATTTTGACTGCTTCTGCACTATGTTTTGTCTATGCTATATCCTTGTTATAATGCATGTTATTTACGGCTTATGTGGTGGAACAGTATGCACACTTAGTTTCTTCACTTGAGATATCTGCATATCAATTATTATTGTTTATCAACCCATCTCAGCCTTAACAATTAAAAGAATGTTCTTGCACATGTGACGTCTCTGACATAGCTAATGTTTTTGCATTTTTCTTTAGAACCCCAACGATTTTCAAAGGATGGGTATGAGGAACACATGCAAGTGAACCATCTCGCCCCAGCACTGCTTTCGTTGTTGCTTTTGCCATCTCTTCTTCGAGGATCTCCTAGCAGAATTATCAATGTTAATTCTATTGTAAGATCCTTTTTTTAGTAACACATTTCTATTAAAACAGATTTGGCACTTAAAATTAATGCATAATAACCTTTAACATGTATTGCTTCACTTGTGATACCAACATGAAGAGTTCCTTCATGAACCTGAACTCATTGGATCTCTCTTATCTTTTGGGCTACTATTTGCATTCTAAGAGATCCATAGGATGATCGAGTTTTCTAAAATATGCTGAGTCCAACCTGTGTGCTTTTTTCTTGGTAGATGTAGATTTTGGAAATTGATATAGTGAGTTATTTGAAAGCAATGCTAAAAGAAAGAAACTTCCTGATCAAGTTCTTCATTGCTATTGATGATAGAGGCTTAAGCTCTGGTAACTTTAGATGAAGCTTCAGTTGTCATTTTCCTTTAAAAATCAATTCTTATTTGCCTAACTAGTTCTCGGGAAATGTGTGTCCATTGATAAAATATGAAATGAATTTAAGTATTGCTTATTGATTTGGATAAAAAACTTCCAGCCAAACACAATTACCTACTTAAATTTGGTGGCAAAACAATAGTTGCTAGCAGTTTCAGCTGAATATGGACTTTATGTTTTTATGATTTCTGTTGATTGATTTCATAGAAGTATGATTTCTGCTGCTAGCAGTTTCTTCTTTTAGTTTTATTCTAGAATAAGAGTTATTAGTGATTCTTCAGGGATGGGAATTTTGTTGTTATGGGTGATGGCTGCTTTCTTTATGTTATTGGCCTAATGACTACACGATAATGTTGTCGTTTCTAAATGACATTTCAAATGATATCGAACCTTTTTTCTTGATTAGTAGGATTTGTTTCCTTTTTTTCCTTTTCTTCTTTTAGTTTTATTCTAGAATATTTTTGGAAATATGAATAGACTTATTTCATTACTGCTAGGAGTTATTAGTCATTCTTCAGGGATGGAAATTTTGTTGTAATGGTTATATGAGCGATTGGTGCTTTCTTTATGTTATTGTCCTAATGTCTCCTCGGTGATGTTGTGGTTTCTAAGTGGCATTTCAAATGATACTGAACTTTTATCTTGATTAGTCAGAGTGTCTTCCTTCTCTACTTTTAGTTTTACATGGTCTATTGTTAATTTCAATGCGTTGGGTATGTGGACATGTCTTCTGGAAGAATATTCATTTATTTCCTTTTGTTTCTTTCAGTTTAACTTGTTCTCTCTTTCATAACTCTCTCTTTTTTTTTTTTTTAACTTTTAGATGCATTTTGTTGGCTTTGTGGACACACATGATATGAACATGACTTCTGGAAGAAGCAAATACACAAGCTTAGAGGGTTACTCAAGCAGCAAGCTGGCACAGGTAGCTGTAATAAACTTATTTTAAAAAATATTTTGAATTGACTATTAAGTTTGTCTTTCTAATGAAGGTATATAGTATGGCTATTTTTCTTTGATTTCAATAAGATTCTGATTCATTGTTGTCTTTATCCTATGTGAATTAGTTACGCAATTCCTAATCTCCAACATTGTAAATGATTCAGTGATGAAATGATGGAACATTATTGTCTCAGGTAAAATTCACTAGCATTCTTCACAAGCGAATACCTGCAGAAGCCGGCATCAGCGTCTTGTGTGTTTCTCCCGGCATCGTTCACACGAATGTTGTGAGTCTTTTAGAAATCTCTTGTATATTTTTTCCCTTCATTAGTGGTGGTTCTTTTTAGTGTTATCCTTGCTTGATAATCCACTAACAAGACTTGCTTGAAGAACAAGACCTCAGCATTCTAATGCAGAGAAACTGCTAAATCAATCTCAGTTAGCAACTTTGTCTCCCATAAGCTTTGGCCTACACCAACCCACTGAGTCCTTGTAACCACCAGAAGATTCAAATCAAGCCTTTAGGATGTTAGCATCCATAGATGTCAGATTTGCAACTCATGCCTTTTAACATCTTAAAACTGTTCTCTTTTGCTGCATATTTGGGCGATCTTAACATGCTTGGAATTTGCAGGCAAGAGACCTACCTAAGGTCATCGTTGCGGCTTATCATCTAATTCCATATTTCATATTCAGTGCTCTCGAAGGTACGGACACCTTCCTGCAGCAGGATCATTTGTTATCGCTTTCATAATGTTCATTTCATGCTATCATTCCCGTAATATTTATTTCAGGTATTTCCCCGACATAAATAATCAATCGAACTTTTTGGTGTTGTAGGTTCAAGAAGCACTCTATTTGCAGCCACTGATCCTCAGGTCCCAGAATACTGTTCAGTACTGAAGGCCGAAGAATGGCCTGTTTGTGCCTACATTTCGTACGATTGCCGTCCGATAAACGCATCGGAGGAAGCCCACAATCTCAAAACTTCGCAGGATGTCTGGGAGAAAACATTAGAGTTAATCGGGCTCCCATCCGACGCCTTGAACAAGCTCATCGAAGGCGAGGCAGTGCAGTGCCATTATGGACCAAAAGAAGAATGACGACATGATTTTATCCAGGTCATAATTTTGCAATTGGTGAATTGTTTCATCAGTCTTCTTCGCTAGGGAATAAGATTAACGATTAGGTTACCCTCTCTATCCTTGCTGCTAGTTTGGTGCATCGTAAGTGGCATATTCTCAAGGATTCTAAATTAGACATTAGTTTACTACTTGACTGTGTGTCACCTTTGAAATATATTTAATGGTTCGTGCCTGCTGGCTGGCTGGCTAGCTGGCTGGTTAATCAAGATTTGCATGTCTATGTAGATGTGGTCATACAACTTTCATCTGACTGATTCGAGCATAAACTGATACGCGCATCTGATCCACTCTACACACGATTGTTGCCTTTGCTCGATGGTAATACTCTTTCTTCCTCCCTCCTTTTGTGTTCTTTGATCTCTTCCTTCTCTTCTCTTCCCCATTCCCCTTACCTTAGCACACTGATATGTTCCATGAACTGTATCATGTGACCAGCCAATTGCAAGATGTAGTTATAAAAAACATCTTGTGCCTGGGCAATCCATCACAGAAAACGTATATTTAGGCTTGCTTTTGTCGAGCGAGTGCCACAAACTGTGATTCCTAGTGGCGATACTACCAAGTTAAAACACTGCTAACTCCATTCTCAAAGGCCGAGTAATATAATATAACATCTGTTTTTTTTTTTTTTGAATGCAATGTGATAAAGATCCGAAACTTAAAATATGCACTAGTGTTAAGTAAACTATCCATCAAGTTGGCCACTAGGGTTAAACATCCATAAACAGTCTTCACTAATCTGTCAGCCTTGTCTAGGTGGGGAGATACGCTAATGCTTCACTATAGAAAACAACAAACCATTTTTTTAATGACATCCTGCTTAATCTCTAAGTTAAAATAAGAAGCAATACCAACAACTAGCACTACCTAATCCACCGTCACCGAGAAATAATAAGAATTACATCAAAGTCAGTTAGAATGTGCTGCACTTCCTACCGTGTAAATTTGTGCTCATATAATGCTTTGCAAGCACACAACAAACGTGGAGCACAACAATTTGTGCAAGTTCAAATTGTGAGAGTTCATAACGGAATGGATTAAAATGCCAGCTTTAACTCTCCTTTTGTTTACAGCACAATGACCACATCACAAGGGTTACTAAACTCCTTTGATTTCAGTTGCCAAAGTATTAAGACTCGAGTCAGAGAGAAAAAGTAGTACCGTATATAGGTGTCAGACATGCCACATGCTTTCTGCAATTGGTGTGCTCATCATGCATTGGGAGGCCAAAGCTTGGAGTCTTGTGTGGTATCCATGACGGCAGGGGGAAGCCATTGCCACATGGCCATGCCAGGGTAAGCAGGGAAGTGGGCAGCCTTGTTTGATGGGGCCTGAACATGCGGAGAAAACGTACTGGGGGCGGCAGCAGGATGATATGCAAGTGGATGTGGCATGAAGCCAGAAGGAGCCATGCTTATGCCCTTGACTTGTTGCTCTAATTTCTCCTTATCAGCCTTCAATTTCATCTTCTCGTCTCGCAGCTCATTCTTCTCCACCTGATCATACACTTTTACCATCAATGCAATCTTCAAAGCAGTACTATCAAATTTTGTCACAGTTAATAATCAGATGGTTACAGCGAGAAGAAAGAACAAAAAAAAAAAAAAAATTGAAGAAAATATCTTTTTTTTTGTTAATGTCATCATAAGCGTCCCATATCTTTCCTTCATTTAATCCCCCCATCCCTTTAAATCATAAACAAACAAATCTCCAATTTACAAAGAAAAACTTGAGCCTACCTAGGTCATATATAATTTAGATAAATGGAATTAAAGAAAATTCTGCCAATGACAAAACAAATATTATAGACCAGATTTCTTTGCATTCATGGACGAAAAACTCAATTCTAAAAGATCTACCAAGAAGAATATCAAGCATTAACATTACGCCAACAACATATTGAAGCAATTTGGAGACCAGTTCCTCCAAACAGATGAACCGTTGCAAAACCTTTTTCTTATGTATATCTCTACCCCCTCCCCGGGTACAGGACAAAGAAAGGCAAAGTGGAATGAAAAACAATAATTAACTATATAATGCAATGATCAAGTTGAATCATGGTGGTAGTAGTTATTACGTCAATTAAAGGACCACTTTCCCAGCTCTGCAGAGTCAGTATGGATAACCTACACAAACTAATTAATAGAAACAATTATTGCTATTTATAAATTACTTTGGTATTCTTTATGTTTAAAACAATAGCATCATGTATTATTATTATTATTATTTCATCGCCCTGGTTATTCTTTCTAACTACTTTTAGTCCACTTCTGGAGAGATGCTAATCCCCCAATCTGGTAAGCTAATCCAACCAACTGCCATCCAATTATGTTGAATGATAAAACTCTATTCCTAGCTCAATCATTTAAACCTTGCTCAGAGATCATTGTCACCCATCAATAGAGAAAGAATATGGACAGAATCAGACCTTCAGATCCTTAATTGTTTCTTGAAGCTTGTCATTCGATTCCTTAAGTTCCTGTGCTTCAGCTTTTAACTGTACCAACACACGAGCTGCATCACTTAGTATACTTGCCTTGTCAGACTTAGGAGTTCTACTGGGGTCAAGAATTAAAGACAGTTCTGAAAACCTACAGAGAACAGGAAATTCCAGATAAGTAGCATTACAGGGAATATAGCTGTAGCATTAACAGGGAAAAAGAAAAAAAAAATGATCACGCTATTTATTAGCAGACTCTGGTATTTGAGAATTTTAGTTTAATAATGAGCACCTATCATTTAACTTATCCCGTCGCATTTTCTCACGGCAAGCTTTTGACTTGAGTCCAGTGGATGAATCATCTCTAGCCCTGTAAAATCAAAGTTTATGTTTGTTTTAACGAGCCAATCAAAAGTATGACAGTGAAATCAGCTCATAATAATCTAGTTTTAGCTAGATAAAAGGAACCAAGTTGAAAAATATGAGTTAGACACCAATAAAATTTGGGATAAACTTATAATATGATCTCAGGTGTCCCGAACCCTGTTTCCCAAACTATAGCAAAAAAGCCCTAAATCTTCTAGTCGTTATTAAAAAACAATAACTGAAATCAAATTTGCTCCTTCCTAGTGACTCTTAAAGTGCTTCACAATATTAGCATGCTCCAAGCAAGTATATGGTGTAACTATATCTGCTTAGGTAACCAAGGAAGGTGAAGCAAGTCATAGCTAGCGGACATGATTCAGTTGAAAAACCTTTATACATACAATTTCTTCAGACGGCTGTCTGAAGAAACAAGGACCTAAGTATTACGCTTCTTAAACCTGACTCTTACCTTGCCATGTGAGACACTCTAATTCTACCTCAAAATTTGACCCTAAGGTTGTCCTGAAATCTGTGTTTGTATCAACATTAATTGCCTTCCTTTACATAGAAGAGATGCTAATCTCAAGTGCTCCCCTTTTGTAAGCCAACACAAACAATAAAAACATAGTTTTGGAATATAGGAATCATAATATTTAATTACCCTACAACTATCACGCACATAAAGTAAGCCCCAGAATCCATCCCCCATCCACAAAAAGTTGGAAAGAGAACAAAAGGAAGCAGAAAAGGATGAAGAACTGATTCCATTAACAGGCTGTTGCAACATATCAGAATCAACATCAAGAAGACACCTACCTTTTCTTTAGGCTAGTCAGCTCCACACCATAAGCCTCCTCGATGCCCACTCTGTCACAGAATTCCCATTCCAAACACATTAGCGCAATTCCTTCACAAACCATTTAGCGACAAGGCAATGCGATCTAGAGACGAGAAATGAACAAAAACAAAACACACGAAAAGAAGCAACGCACCCGGTAGTGGGTACCATGTCGCAGAAGCTCTCGATGGCGCAGCGCAACTCGGCGTCGGAGCCCCCGCCGTCGACCCAGTAGTCGTCGATCGAGTTGGATTCCATGGAAGGACACGCCCTCCTGCTCCTTCCTTCTCCCTTCTCCTCCCTCGATCCGATCCCTGTCGGAAGGGAAGAAACCAACGAACGGAAAAGGGTTAGGGTTAGGGCTAGGATAAAGGTCCGGCTTCGGGACCCGGCGACGCCGAAGGAGGAGAGCGAGAGAGAGAGAGAGGAAGGAGACGCGTAGACGCGACGAGGAAAGGAGGGAGGGAAGGGCGGTTTTGTGCTGCGGGGAAAAGGACCGCTTTTTTATCTTCGGTGGGGCCTCGGCGAGCGCCCGTCACCGAATGTGGAAGGTGGAATGCTTCATTTCTTTGCCATTTGATCCCTAAACCCATTAATCTTTTCACAATAGTCCTCTGCAGTCGTCAAATTAGAATGACAGTACCATGCATTCATTTCACGCAGAACTAATGACGCGTGCGGACGTTTATCCATTAAATTTACACAAAAGCCCTTCCTTGTGTTAATTTTTGGTTTCTAATTCACTCTTATTTTCATAATCATCCTCTGACTTGATTAAATTTCAATACAATCCCGAGACATTTAATTACCGCCTACATATTACAGAAAGATCTAAATAAAGTTTTCTACAAAAATAAAAACACTCGTCCATGTTTTATTATTATTTTTCGTGCCCTTTTGCCGTTCCTACCCATTAAAAACTTGTTTTGCTGATTTCTACTTTTTTATTAGGTGATTCGGACTCCTAAGCTTGACGCACTCAGAATATAAATAATTAATTAAAGTTTCATCTTCCCGTCTATCTTCGACTTGGGTCTAAATAATTTATGTTCATCTCATGTATGCTACTCTACATCGAAACATATCATATCATGTCTAGTAAAAAGTAATATCATGTTGGTACTTTGGAAGTTGGAGTGTTTTATGTAGCATACAATTTATATATTACTCATATGAGAATAAGGATAAATTACGTAACATTTCAGTTTAATCTAACATTAAAAGCATTATCATTAATAAAAAATCTCTTTTTTGTTTTTTTCTCAAAAGGTGCCCTCTGTTTCTCTCATCCATCTAATAGTACTTTTATCATCAATTATAATATTTTTGATATGTTATAATGCTTTGATCAATTATAATGTTTTGATCATTATAATAAAAACACTATAAAATCTACTTAATAATACTATAAATGATACAAATCGACTCATAATCTCAATTAAAATAATTTTATGTTTAAAATTTTTATATCATAGTGATTTATCAATAATGACATTCAAAGAAGCACAGTATTAACTATACAATATTTTTAAGTACGTCAACACCCATTTGATCAAATATAAAGCTATTGATTGAAATAACATCTCACCACTCATTTCATCTGAGTATGATTGGGATTGATGAGTAATATTTTGGGGATTATTGGAATAAGGAACACCATGTAAAAAAAAAAAAAAATCATCCGGACCAATGATTCAAACTCGGATCAAATGGGTGGCGAGATGTTATTTCAATCAAATCAATATAATAAAATTTGCCACCCCCCCCCTGATATATGTATAATGTAAAACTGGAAGATTAGGCTGAGATGCGTTTCTATTGGAATATATTGTGATCCAAAAGGTTAAAGGCCGACAAGACAATGATAGGGCTTGGATGATGACTTGATTATGACATGATCATGATAAGGGCAGCACATGAAAGGTGAGGAGAAAGAGGGTTAAGGCTTTGGTCTCAGGATATTTGGGACGCCGCGTCTCTTCCGTGACCGCACATTGAGGTCGAACAGAGAGAGGGGCCAAGTGCTACAGTGGGGCAGTGCCTGCGTTGACATCTTGGGAAGTGTTCAAGAAGGCTTGGTTTTACATCATGGTGGAGAAATAGTGTTGACATACTAAATCTACAAAAGTAGGGCTCACTTTGATCAAGATTCTTGTGAAAAAGTTACATTGAAGAACACAAACGAAAAAAGGAGAAAAGATGAGAAAGGAACATAAATACCTTGAAAGAAGAGGCATGCAGGCGGCATGGGCACTTCCATGGATATACCGTAAGGATAAACACAGCCTTGGTCTTCGTTAGGTTTCTTCTCCCGAGCTGCTACACTCTGCACTTTCGAAGGTTAGTGATTTGATTGATGATGAAAAGAATTGACGGAAAATGAGAATCATAACATCAGACATCTTATATAGACAAAAATCATTTAGCATTTCAACAAAAATTGGGAGGCATCCAAAGTGGCTATAAAATTATTTTTGCAGATTGGGATGGCAACAAAGTTGTTTCAGAGTAGGCAGTTGTAAGAAGCTTGTTTTGGCAGCAAGTTCAAGTGCAGGCTGTGTGATAAGGTGTGGAAGATGATCTGGAATTTAAAGACTCCCAATAACATTGAATTCTATGTTCGGTGGTTCTGCCATAACATACTTCTCTCAGCTAATAATAACTTGAATTAGAAGGGAATTAAAATCTCAAGAGAAGTCTTGGGAACAGATGCAGCAAGTTAGATTGCTTTGCATGCAACTATAAAGCAGCCAGGTCTCATATGGGCTCTACTGATATGTTATTCCCAGGGACCTTTAGGAGTCTGAGATTTGTTCTGGCTTTTTCTGAACATTTAAGAAGGATACCAAATTGAGGAGATTGATCAGGATGTCTGGGCTACTTGATAGGGCCACAATGAACTGAGTGGTGAAACAGGTATATTTGGACATTTAATGCCCACAACATACATGTTCACCTCTCAGCTCACTCATAGGCCTCTTAAATAGGGCTACTTGATTAACGACACAAGATTTGTTGTAGCTAACCATGTAAGTGATAAAGAACAAGTCACATTGATAATAACAATATAAATGAATATGTGATACTGTCAATTATCAATATGCAACGCAAAGAATTCGATAAAGAGCTATTAAAAAATTTCAAAGATTCAAGTACCACCATGCACCTAAATCCTTGAGAGATTCACAGACAAAAGAAACATCCTACCTTTAAGCTTTAAACAACACAGAAACTGCAACCTGAAATTTTCTATCTTCAAGCTTTTGAGCCAGGAAACTGAGAAAATATGCACTGCACAAGTCAAAATAAACACAAAAGTTCAGGGCTAAATCAAATCACAAAATAAAACCTCAAATAAATGAAAATTACAGCTATCAGTAATGACTAGAAGGAAAGATCTTCTTTAGATCCCTTCCCAATAAAATTTCTGTGAGAAAAAACATGAGCATGAAATCCTAAAACTTGCTCTCCCAAAAGCCATAATCTTCTACAGCTAAGAATGCAAGATATTGGAAGCAAAAATAGCTGGAGAGCCACTAGAAATGCAAGATATCAGCTTAATTTCTTAAACGGAGTTCTGGACATTCCATGTTCAGCTTAATTTTAGTTTGATCCAAAGGAGAGTGGAGGATCACTATTTCCAGATCTAGCATGTGTTCCTTATTTGATATGGTCGAGACTCATATGGCTAGCATTTAGCATCTTACTATTACTTGACAGGAGAGGAATATGGACCAATCTGAACATGGAATGTGTCGATATCTGGATGCCAATAGACAGAATAGTAATGCCTCATTGTGAAACCAAAAGCCATCTTGTTTGCGTACTATGCACTCAGTGCAGGCAGGTTCCAAATGTTCAAGGAGATGGGATCAACATTTACAGTGCAAGATCAGTCATAAATGTTAGCACCTGTTACAAAGAAACAAAGATCAAGAGAACTGGAGTAAAAATTTTAATGGCAAAGCCCAAAACATATGCAACACTTATAAGTAGACAAATTTGAACCAGAAATCTTAAAAAGTGACAGCAAGTATAAATTTCTAGTTACTGAGCCAATAAAATTGCTTGCTAGATTTCAGCATCTTTAGAAAGAGTTTGCTAGGATTTCTTACTATAAATGTGCATGAAATCTAGGGAGACGGGCAAAGAAAGAACAGATGACAATGACCAATTTTAAATGGGGTATGAGAGTTCAATTTCTCTTGCCATCACCAACCCAATCTTAAAAGTGCCTCTGAACTCCAATATGTCCACTTTTATCATCTTATCCGTTTCTCCGTAGCTCATGATTGAGGCATTTCTTTGCCACAAAGATAATGCATTCCTTGCAACAAAATTAATATTCCAAAGAAAAGATAATGCATCAAAGAGAAACACAAAACATTTCTCCAGACAATTTCCACTAGTAAACTTTCATTTTTGTCCTATGTCTTACATTTTCTATCATGAAGCAATTCAATGTGACTGAAAAAAAATCAGCAGGATGAAGCAACAAGGCAAAATTTTTTAGTATCTCATAATCAACAAGGCAGCAAACAAAATCCATCCTCGTAGCAGAGTGATCAAAGGGGTCAGGAACATGGAAACTATATGCAAGACAATCCAGTTATGCCTTGTTTCAACACCCTTTAGCCATCATTCAAACAAGATGAGCAGAATTTGCATTAGTTACCCTAGAATTGAACCCCATTGCCACAGCGGAACAATTGATGGACCATGCGATCTTCAGATTTTTGTTATCAGCTCTGCAATTGCTACGAATCTCAATCTAAAATGCACTAAGAGTATCTCTACACCCAGACATTAACTAGAAGAGAAAACAGATCAAGCCGTAAGGAAAGGCCGAGAGTTATATAGTAGGGCGAATACCCTCTCCTGAGGGCCCATGGGTCCACGGAGCCTATGGCCGTGGCACTGATGGACCCTCGACGCCCCATCTCTGCGATCGCCGGCCTTCTTCCACCACCACCTCCTCCTTCTCCCCTGTTTCCGGCAATTGCTCCTGGCTGTTGCTGATGATGATTCCCCTCACGTTCTCGCCTCTCGACTGAGCCGGATCTTTTCTGCTCCGCAGTAGATGAGATAAGGATGACGACTCCTCGTAGAGCAGAAGGAACAGCAGCAAGAAGGGCAGCGATGAGAGTGGTGGAGAGAGAACGGCGCGGTGAATCGGAGGGATAGAGGACGAAACGGAATTAGGGGGGAAGCGAAGGAACTCTAATTTTCCTTTTTTTTTGAGGTAAATATAATTAATATTTATATTAGCCACAATATATCTATTTTCACTAACATATTGGGAACGACATTAAAATATTTTTAATGCAAGAAAAAAGTTATTAAAAGCATAATTTGACATAATTCATAATTTTTTTAAGTAGTTTAATAGGTGTGAAAATAATTTTACGTTATAAATACAAATTTATTATATTTTTATATATTCACTTGACATCCATCACAAAAACTTAATAGAGGTGTTCGAATCAAATCAAAAAATTTAACCGAATCAAAATTAAATCTAAATTGAACTAATTCAAAATTGATTCGATCTGAATTAAAACTAAACTTAATCAAATTGGGTTCAAAATTGGTTCAATCTGAATCGATTCATCAATTAGTCGATTTTAAAAATTATAAACAATTCTAATTTAAGGTCCTTTCTTTGGTTTAATTAATCAATTCAAACTAAATCGAATTGATTTTAACTTAAATGATATCAATCGAGTTTAGTTTACTATCCTAAACCCTTAATAAGTTAAAATCAATTAATCTAATCGATTTAATCTAATTTTATAAATGTTATGGGATCAATTTCACAAGTCTTATCATGTTGTCCAATTGGACAAAGATTCCGACTCAATTGAATTGAACTAATTCATTATATATATATATATATATATAAGCTAGTTAATTGATTAATCGAAATTGAATTAATTAATTTTTTAATTTATTCAATTAGATAGCTCTGAAACTATTCGTTTGAATCTTATAAAATTACGTAATTATCTCCGAAGAGCATATTAGGAGGGAAGGAGGGACACTTCTAACATAAAAATTAATTGAGATAATTTTCTACATAAATTTTACATATAAATTTGTATATTTAAAATATTAATAAGAAAATTACACTAATGATTAACTCATCATTGATATGAGTGTTCTCATTTCAGCCATATAATTATGAACATATGTTTATAATGACAGATTCAGAATTGCTTGTAAAAACATTAAAAACAATGCTACACATTATATTAACCATGGCAATTAGATTATCAGTAATAATTAGTGTTTTCAGTGCACTAATATCATTCTGAACACATAGTTTTAATGTCAGAATCAGAATTGCTTGTAAAAACATTAATATCAGTGTTTTTATCGATCATAGCTACATACCAATATTTGTACTAAACGTTATATCGACCATGGCAATTAGATTATCAGTAATAGCAACTATTCATTGTGTTCTTCAGATAATCTCAAATATAAGAACAAACTTGAAGCCAACGATATGGTGGACAGCATCATAGACCATGGTTTTGTTGTCCATTGATGGTCACTTTCATGCACTCTACGTGACTTCTGCACTCTCTTCCTCCCACTTGCTGACGCTATAGAATTTTTGTTCTGGTGTCTAGTGCTTGTGCTTTTTGCACTTCGAATCCTACATCCTATTCATGGAGGATCTTCTTCACTTTCCTGTGGCTTTGGCAGTAATAATCTATCTTAATCACATCTCTTTACCCATGGAAGTTCTTCAGATCCTAATACGGGCGTCAGGGAAATCTCATGGACAAGGATATATAAGATGTCTTCTTCTGCATGCATGGTTCTCTTTACCCATGGAAGTTCTTCAGATCCTAATATGGGCGTCAGGGAAATCTCTTCTTCTGCATGCATGGTTCAACGGACAGCCATTAATGCACCAAGCGGCAACCGAGGTGGAGTACGAGAAGGACCAACATGCACAGTGTCCTGTGGGAGATGAGTCAGCTACTGTGCTGCATGCCTTGGTCTTTGTGGTTTCATGGCTTGTGGCCACTACTGGACTTTACCTTGCCTAGTGAGAGACCAGTGAAGGTTCTGCAAGTACTCAAACAAGTGCCTGGAATCGAGTGTTTCCTTGGGTTTGGCGCCGCCCATTCCTTTTCCCTTCTTTGCTGTTGTCTTGCCTCCAATGACCCTCACTACTTTGATGTCTGCTTTAGTATTTTATTGATGTTTGGTTATGATGCACGATGAGCAATGAGATTAGGTATGCAGATTAGAATATCCATCTACACACACACTTTTGTGCTACCTGAATCTATAGGTAAGTGTCCATTGTTCTGAATCTTCTGCACTCCTTTCACTTTAGGTTAAGTCAACATTGTGACGCTTGATTGTTAAGACCCAGTCTTCGACTGTACAGTTCATATCTTCGGGTTTTGAAGAGCTGCAGGAGACAATAATAAGACCACTGTGAAGTCTATCAAACCTTAGTTCCTCTTCAGCTTCTTCTCATCTCATCTACGCAGTTAGGTAGATAGAAAGGGTGGAAGATGGCTTAAAGGTTACATTCAAATTGCAGTGACTTAATTAGACATTTATAGAATCACAACATGTTTAAATGCTTGTGTTTGCAATCACTACAATTACTGCGGCACTTCAATGTTTGACCATTGTTGACCATGAATACCAAATATATATATATATATTTCACGAAAAGAAGAGACGAAAAATAAAAGAGTGGCCGGACAGGTGTCGACTTGGGTACAACCATTGTCCTGCGTGTACTCCCGGTGAGATATAGAGGGGTGGGTCCTACCAACCCAACTCTGCCGTTCTCCAGTCTATATGGGTGCATTGACGTTGGAAAGAGGGACCGGTGGGTCCCAGTTTGTTCCTTTTAATTTTTTTTACCACAGACGACCCCACCTCCACCAGCCCATGGCCGCCACATCCGTCCACTAGAGTCACGCCACTTGTCCCGTGTCGACTGGCTCTTGTCGCTGTTATCTCCGACCACCACTCGAGCCTTTTGGTAATTCTGTTTCCCCCGCCCCGCACAGTGTTGTACCCGTCGTCCACGTTTCCGAATCGTGAACCGCACCTGGGGAACCCGTGCAAGGGCCGCGGGAGGGCCTCCGTCTCACATCCTCCTGCGCTTGACACGTTAGCTCTGGTTCTCGAGCCACCCGCCAAAAAGCACGGATCCGTACACTGGGCACCGTAGCGGATCCGGATCGCTTAGCGCTCCGTCCTTTCTCTATCGCCATTCTCGTCGTTAGATCGTTGCGCCCGAGATTCCGGCCATTTTACTCGCCTCTTGACACCCTTGCTGGAAGTGAGACGCTCCACGGACCGTCCATTGCGTTGCCGCATGCCTGTCTCGTCAGTGTTTGGTGGGTCTGCGGGGTCCACTAATTGGACAAGCGCATGGAACATTGAGAAGGCGGGTAGCTTAGTGGCCTGGATGTGAAGGGGTGGGAAAAGTTTCTTCCAAGGAATCTTAGTAGTTTAGAGACCCAGTTTTTGAAAACTTCTTTTCTGTACGGAGAAACAGATTCGATATTCCCGCAACGGTGAAACGAACTGAGGATGATCGGAACCGGGCGATCTCAACCGTCCGATCCGCGGCCCACCGAATTGCGAGGTCGCCTTTCGAAACGGACGGATATAAGTGCGACACGTGTTAGCACTTTGCCGCCACTGGGTGGTAATTAAGCAAGAGTTGAGGGGCAATTCCCGTCCTCTGATCCCAACTTAAGTCGGCGAGAGCGGTGGGAGCCGAAACGGCTGCCAGGAATCTGATCTCCGTCGAGCGCGATCGATCGAGCAGGAGGAAGCAGGAGTGGATTAGCATTGAATTAAAGAAGAAAGAATCGAGACCAAAGAGGAGGTAATGACCTCCGATTGTGCTGTTGGAATTTGCACCCTGCTTCCATCTCTTTCTCTCTGCATTTATATGAATTTTTGCTGATTTTTTGAAAATCTTTTTTCATCTAGCTTTGTCGTCATATGATTCATCAGAGGTTGATAGTTCCGGAAAATAAGTAATTAAAATATGTCAAATCGCTAACAGTTGTGATTATTTATATAATGATAAATCGTTGATATAATTGGTGGTTGAATCGATCACATATTCGCTCAATCGTTAATATTGCCACTTTAATCGACATATTTATTTGGAATTTTTTTAGGAAATGGGAACAGACAACTAATTTTGCAACTTCTTAGAAGAAGGGTGGGTTAGATAGGCGACTACGTTGAGAAGATTAGATGAAAAACAAAGTATTCTTGAAAGGAATATGTGTCTGGTAAGGAATTTTTGTATTTTATGTTCTCATTGAAAAGGACAAATGAATAGCGTTGGGGAGCAAAAGTTTGGAATCTTGTTCTCGTTCCTCGTGCTCCCATGAGGAAGTGGAGTGCGAGAATCCGAAAGTTGTCATTCTGTTCCGTTTCTTTTTCGTTTCCTGTTGTGGAGTGTTTTTGGGCTTAGCTTGGGATTTGTTGGGGAATTTTAGATATGTGATACGGTTCTTGGACGCTAGTGGGGCTTTTTTTGAAGACTAGGGTTTTGATCAACGGCTAGAAGGATGGAAAGAATTTTCTTTTTTTGGCTTCTCGAGCGGTTCGAAATTCTCGGAATGCAGTTTCGGAGGTTTTTGGTGGCTATTTTCATCAAGATTAAATCTTTAGATTTTTGAAATTTGAGAAGCTCGATTCGTAAGTAATGTCTTACCTTTTCTATATAATTTTACTTGATTCAGTCTTCTTGGTTTCTTTGCAGGAAAGGCTGCGACTTCGTATCCATTCTGTTTTCAGTGGCAATTAAAATGTTGGTGATCCGGACTATAGATCAACTGGTATTACAAAATGGTTTTACTATATCTTGATTTCACTGTTTCTTCAAAAAATAGTGACTACCTAAGGTTTGTTTAGGGTGGGGGCTGTGGAGTAATTCCGGATGATGCATGATAAATTTGGAGCCTTCAGAGTGCAGTTAACATAAGATGGCGACTGATTCTAACATGGGTTCTCATCAATCAAGCGTTCCTTTTTCTTTTCATCATCCTCGTATGGTCTCTTTCCAGTCAAGTGCACTAAATAGCTCAACAGAGATGATTCCTGTTGACATGTGCAGTTTGGATGTGAACAGCAACATGGCCAGCATGTTTGTCTCTACTGGCTCTGACATGATAAATAATATGGATGCGATGACTCCAGCTTGGTGCCCTGCAGGAACAGTTCGTGAACCAATACCAAGGTTTACACATGTGACAGGGTTACCTGCATATTGGTCTCCAGATGAACTGAGATTGTTGAATATAGGTCTTGTCAGGTATGTATGATATCTGCATTATGTTGGTTTCTAAAATAAGTGTTTCCTTTGACCTTGTTTATTGTTCAGCTTTATCATGGAGGATGGATGTTGAAATATTGTAGATTAGCTTGGAAATTTGTTTCATAAGGCACTTGGAGTTCTGTCACAATCTTTCCATTGAATTGAGTTTTGCATCTTCCTTCATTTGAATGTTCTTGACAGGATTTGCTCTTCTATTGTGTCTCATGCATGAATATTGATACTCGTTTCTTTTGTCAATGTGTCATTTTAGGCACTCAAGTTTCTTTGCAGGCATCAAGTATCGAGGATTAGCATGAATTTTCAATAAATTGACATATATTTTACGTTTTTGTGGATTTTTTTTGGGAGTTCTATACTGAGATTGTCAGGATATGGCCTTACATTAACTGTTTTTCTTTGTCTATGAATGACAGATATGCTACTAACCAAAATGTTTCAAAGTATGCTGAGATAGCTTCCATGCTGCCTCAGAAGACTATAAGAGATGTTGCATTGAGGTGTCAGTGGATGATTGTAAGTTTTCATTTTTATTTTATGTAAAATTTAACCATTTCATTGTGCTTGGTTTATTATCTAGATACTTATTTGTCATTGTATGTAACCTACATTTTCTTTTTGTTAGTTAGAAAACACTATTTGAGGGATATAATTATCTCATGTTACAATTTGTACTATTGCATTCTGATAAAAAATTATGTAATCCTGTTTACTGTGAGTCTTTTTTAGGTTCTTAGTCATCTTCACTTATCTTTAAGAATCATTAGCAATTGCCTGGTAGCGGGCGGTCCGTGTATCGGTCTGCTAATGAACCGGTATGTACCGCCCGATACGAGCGGTATTATTCGAAATTGAAGACCTTGATTGGAAGATCATTATTTCAAATATGCCAAATGCTTTGTTTATCTACAGATTTAAAATTTCCTTGGAAGACATGCATCTTGGGCAATTCTATTGCAGCAAGTGAGTCTTCTAGTTAAGTCAATTTGGGGTTTCACATCCAGTATCTCTTATCTGATCCATTTTTTTCCATAGTAGTAGATTTAGAGTGGGAATGTTCTGCTTGTTATAGGTTTTACTTCATTGCAAATATCTACAATCTATGTAGTGTCTAAGTGAAGAGGTACATAATTGGGACATTTTAGGACAACAATGTCTAAATTTGGCAATGGATTTTGTGACGAGCACTGTTATCCTTTTAAATAATATGATTATAAAAAGTTTCTAAGATTCCCTCAGTTGTTTCTTAATCTACCTCATTAATTAGAGTAGTAAAAGAGAAGAAATGCTGATATTTTGTCTCTAACCAGTCAGTTTTTGTCTTTTCTCATGTTCTCACTGTTATAGAGAATGCAACCAAGGTTTTTTGGAAGGAGTGGTTTCCTTTGGATTTGGAATCCATTTTGTACGCTGACCTTTTTAGGTCTTTTTGTAGACATTTAAAGATATAATATATCTTTTTTTTTCTGGATTAAAAAAGAAAGTCAAGTGCTTGGGATAAAATTGTTCAGATTACTCACCTTGGACCTCCAATATAAGGACTGAAAGGGCCTCTTTTATCTGTCGGAGAAGAATCGAAACAGGAAAGTAGTGATTTCAATTTTCATTTTTGTTTCTTTGTGGTTAATGGCTTTGTGCTTGTGCTTTAAGTGTCCAATCATTTTCATGCCTTTAACCTGCATAATTTATGCAGATGTGGAAATGCTAAAGTTGATTTGTGAAAGCTTAAATTCACTGAATCTCTACAAATGGGCTCTCAAGAAATACAATCTTACAAACTTCAAAAATTATGATATTTTATATTTTTTGTTCTTTTGGCATTTGATTAGCAAATGCATTTCTTGAATTTCCACCCTGCAAAACCATATGAAGTATAACTTATGATGTGAAATGTTCTTTGTCTGGGGCCTATAACTTCAGTACATTTGAAATTAAAACAAAAAAACACAATTGGCCTGGATGTAAATGTATAATCTATTTTCATTTGATAAATGATCCATGCTTCTACGGTTACATGTCACGCTCTTATGGATACAAAGTTTGATGTAGCTTTGTTCTCTATAGTTCATTGTCCTAATTGAGTTGGCATAAAAATGATGTGTCATAACATTTTCTTTGGTTCAATTACTGGCATCCTTGTTAGAAGAGAGCTTGACAGAACAAAAGTCACTTTTACAATTATTTTCCCATTCTAATTAAAAACTGAAAATTTAATATATAAGATATGGAACTGTCGAGGGAAACAAGGGTCAGGCTTTTCTAGAGAGACATGTTAAACACTTCACTGAAGTTTAGGGCTTTTGCTGTTAATTTGCAACATCATTTTAAGTATGCATGCCACAGCATTTGAATTTGAAATTTAATTTGTAAAATTGCCGCTAGAAAGAATGACTGTTCATAATGGCTGTAATGCACAAACATTTGACCAGATTAGATCTCAATTGTTGAAATCACTCACATGACATGATATAGCAAATAGATAATATTTAGTCAGTCATTTTTGCTATGAAAAGATCTCACACCTAGTATTGTTTCAGTATAAAAAATTCCTTATGAGTTAGGGTTCCTTGCCGACATGTCAAATCGGAGTTGTGACTTAACTAACAGCTATGGTATATGCTAAAAAGTTTTTTCCCCTTATTTTATGTTGGATTATCTTGTTGATAGAAGAATGGAGGGAAGCTAAAGAATTGGAGAAGTTTTCTCCTCTCTACAGATGACTGTGATGGACATGTTATGCCTCCACTCTTTTGGATTGAAATTGACAACATGACATGATCGACTCAAATGTTAAATTTGGGTGCAGGTGTTGTGTCTTACTATCATTATTGTGCTGAGCTGGAAGGTGCACCAGTACTTGCCATTGGCATGCTGGCAAAGAGTGTCGCATACAGAATAACTTGTTTTGTTGTTTAACTTTTTAAACGAAGTAATACCCATAATTCTGTTGAAAGTAGAATATTTTCAGCTATCCAGGTTCTGGAGTGTCAGAGTAGAGTTGCATGCTGCACATCCTGCACAGAATTCTGATTTTAATGGATTGTGAGATGCCTAGTTTACACTTGTAGCATTTAATCGTAACATAATGATGAGTTAGACCACTTCTCCTAATCTTAAGCTGATGGGAAAGGGCCCAAATTTACATTTAAGCTCTAATAGTAGCTCACCCTCATGCAAACCGGATGAATGAGTGCAGTGACCACTTATACTAGTTAGCTTTTGGATAAACTGGCAGTGGTATAAAATTTAACAGACCTAACAATCAGCGTGTGAACTATTTTAAGTACTCTAGTAACATTAATTTAACTTTCTGATTTACTTTTACATCTGTTACAATACATTGGCCTGTCTTGCAGAACAAGGGAAATGGAAACAGGCGGAAGATTGAAGAATATTATCCAGCAAAAACGATGAAAGTAACTCTTTAAATAATCTGCTTGGTTATCTTGTTAATGGCCCTTTCCTTTATTTTTGATTGTTACAGGAAATTTAGTTTCAGATTTCATGTTTTACCTTGCTCAATTTTGTTTGGTATTATTTGGAACTCTTTTTTTTGTTTTTGACAATGTGTCACATTGAACTAATTCTATTGGCATGTGATATAAAATCTGTTCTTGGCATTAAATTTCTCATTATATTCTCCCCAAAATATTATTGCCTTGTTGATGCCCTCAGTAAGTTCAGTCTTGATTCTCTTTTTCTTATGATGCTTTAGGATATGATGGTGGGTTCTTCCTCAACGGCAAATATCCATATTGCTCCTAATTCACTTCCATTGCATCAGATGAACATTTATAATCGTTTTCAACCTGTAGGTTGGTGTACAAAACTGAAATATCTTTTTGTTTGCTCTTGCTCACCTTTTGATATCCAAAATGTGTGAAATGTCCCATTGCCTATGTCCTTGTATTAGATGCACTCATGCTTACATTTGCTGCTACAGTCAATTATCTATGTCAATTTGATTTGTTGACTACCACCCATTGTTTTGCTGAATCCAGTTAGACTTTTGCTAGGTGCATCTTTTCTGATGATGATGTGGTTAAAGTTAGAGATTTTCAATTGAACCTCTGGTACTATAAAAATAGATTGCCCTAGTCTAATAATTAAAATTTATTACATACTGACCCAGCATGTAATTTAAAATCATATTATTTAAAATATATATGACAGTCAAGACAGTCAATGACGGCAAACTGTAAGTAAACAAAATTTACCAGTAAATTAGTTGCAGTAAAATAACACCTTAAATTGCATAACTCAAATGAAAAAGAAGTGATCCCACAGGATTTTGAGTTGCCAAGTTCTTGTTAGAAATGGAGCACCATAAATGCCTAACTTGCTCTGTTGATAACTGAAAACACTTGATTTTTAATACAACTTCTCTCATTTTACAGAAGAATCTTGATCATAATATGAAATTTTATGAGCATATTAAGAAATTACCATAGTGGTGTTAGGACATTATTGATGTTTGGTTGACTTATATAGAATTTTGTCACATTTCTGCCTAATAAACTGCACCAATCAAATCCATTAAAAATTCCAGGCATGTCGGTTCTAGAACAGAACTTTTTGACTTATATGCGATGAAAACCGGCTGCTTGTTTTCCTCATAAAACAGTACAGGATCTGAGTACCCTTCTGCTGGCCAATTTTGGTATATACCATGTTTGCTATTCATGGAACCTTATGAAAAACTTAGTGGATTCGTTTTGTCCCTTTAATTGTTGAATATGAAATTGTTGTTTTCGTGAATATCTTGTGGGTCCTTGCAAAATTATAATGAGTTAAAACCTCTTCAGATGTGCTTAGTGTGAGTTATGTTATCTATTAATGTAATTTACATAATGTTGAGTTTAGATGATTTTGTTACTACATCTATGAATACTTCTGTGCATATATATTTATTTCTTTTCTTCAAATAAGAAGAACCTTTAATTACTAAAAAGTTAGTCTACAGTATTACATGTGGAGGTCATCATACAAAATGGATGTTAAATCCGAAGGAAAGTTGTCCCTTTCTTCCAAAAATACGACAGATTTTGTTAGCTTTGCATACTTAACTATAGCTTTTCCTCCACTAATAAACATCTGTACTTTTTCATTAATAAAGTGATTTTTTCCAGCTTCCTTGTTACCTCATGAATCTGACTAGTGGTATCTTGTTATTTTCTCTTATTCTAGTTCATTTTATGTCATTATAATCGTCCATTGTTTGTTTGGCTTATAGTTCCCACTTTGGATGCAGAAACGAAGCATCTTATCGAGGAAAATTACAGATGTCTGAAGGCTATTGCAAAAAATTTAGAAGAGGGCACGGTCTGTTGTCTAATATCCTGTGTTTTTCTATGATTGCCAGTATTTTTTTATATGCAGAAGTGCCACAAGTTTTTTGTTCTCTCTTGGACATTTTGTTGCTTTTGTTACGTGACAAATTTGAAATGATTCTTACAACTACCAAGTTTGGAGTAGGTTTGCCCTGAAATAGATTGACATATTTTTATTAGATTGAACATATTCTATTGATTCTCAACTTTGCAGGTACAAGAGAACATTAGTTTATTTCTTCACACGAGAAATAACATCACTGTTATCGAGAACAGGTAAAATGCTGTCCAATTCTTTTGGGATGCTTGCTTGATGATTGATTTGTGAAGCATTGCCATTTTTTGTTTTTTGTTATTTTGCAGGATAAACGCAATGTCAGCAACAACAAACCATCTTCCTTTGTCAATGACACGGATGCCTCCTTTGCAAATATCTATAAATGATCAACTTCTCAGCAGTCTTATTCCTCTTAACGGAAATGTAGGCTTCTTTCTCTCTTGAATCATAGTGTTGCATTATAATTTTGAACTTCTCAGCAGTCTTATCACTATTGAATTATTTTGAGGTATCATCCTATAAGTCATAAAATCACTTACGGTATAATGGATGCTCTGCTATTAGTAATATCGATAGTCGAACAGATTGGAAAGATGAATCACAAAGGAAGATATTGATGCACCAAATGAGTGCTTCATGAGCTGAGCATTTGTGTGGACTGTGACTTTGTAGGTTATCTACACTGCACCTCGAAACAGTCATTTGCAGCTCGACCCAACATGCTTCGGACCCCCCATATGATGACTGGATGAGCTCATTCAAGCTTCTTAAAGATCTCAACTTTGTAGCCTCAACTCTGCATTCCAATTTTAATTCTAGTTGTGTATAATCGCTGCAGAACTGATAGATATTCTTGGATGTAAGAAAAATAATGATGTTAGCATGTTAGTATCAATTCAGGGTTCAATGAATTGGCGCCATTATTTTTTTTCTTTTGTAGTGTTGCATTGTCGATCTGCAGGTATTCATCAGCTACGTGAGAACAGCGTGCAGGTTGGTGTTGCTGGATCAGCACATCCATTCCCTCGCTGCTTTGCCGCGAGCAACGAACCTGCCGGGGTTCTTCGAGTCGATCCTCATCGGGCTGCTCGTCCGAAACATCATCTCCGAGACCAGATCTTTTATGGGCGATCGTCCCCTTCGCTCGCTGTGCTTCCCCGACCCGCAGATGACCGAGATCTCCAGAGGAATCACATCCTCCTCCCGGAATCGTCGCCTGAGTTCCTGCATCCACTTCAACAGGATGATGTATGCTGCAGCGACGTGCAATCCATGGAGGTCCAGCTTTGATCCAGACGGCGACCACTCGGAGATGTCAGCCAACACAGATGATCTTGTCAGTTCTTGGACCAGCAGTGCCTCTGTTCTCGAGGATGACTCGTTCTCCAGCTTCTGCAGCAGTTCCTCCATCGAGAGGGGAAGAGATCCGGCATCGGACGCGATCGAGTCGACCCTCGGACATGAGTTCAGCACGCAGTTGAACGTCCGAATCGAGAACCCGATGCCTTTCTCTCTCATCTTCCTCATCCAGGAAGCCATTTCTGGGAGCTCGCCATGGTGCCCGTAACACGAAAGAACCACGTTGACGCACACGGTGTCGATCGGTAATCCAACGTCCTCCATCGATCCCACAACCCTTCGCATCTCCGACAACAGCCCTGATCGCCCGTAACTTTGGATGACCGATCTGAACTCGAAAGGCGAAGGCTTGCATCCCGACGAAGCCATCTCCTTCAGCTTCGCCTCCGCCTCGCCAGGCATTCCCATCAAGCACAGGGCTTTGATCATCGACTCGTAAGGCCTCCTCCCGGCGAAGGGAACTTCTCGCAACCGCGCGTATGTCTCGAGAACTGGTTGCTCCAGTCCTTGCTCGGAGAAGCACTCGATGAGGTCGCAGTAGAAGAGGGCAAGGTCTCGATGGGTCTTTGACCTCGAAACCGCATCCAAGGTTAGGGTTTCAGCCTCGGCGCAGCGTCCTTGCTTCTCGAGCAAAGCGACGACGCTGGCCGCGAGCTTCGGCTTCCAGCTGAACCAACCGGCTTCGCTGATCCGGTCGTAGAGCTACAGAAAACGATCAATCCGGAATCGTTCCGTCTCAATCGGGACGGAAAGGGGGAAGAAAGAGGGAGCGGAGACTCACGGGGGGCGCGAAAGGGGAGGAGAGGGAGAGGAAGCTGGAGAGGGCGTGGAGGGCAGCAGGCTTGGATGAAGCGGCGAGGAACTTTCTGATGAGGCGGTCGGCGGCGGAGGGGTCGTCAGCAGAAGCGCCGCGGAGGTCGGAGAGGAGGCGGTCGGCGTGCTTCCGGCGGCCGGCCAGCGCGCAGCGTAGGGCGGCGGAGGAGGGCGAGAACGAGGCTGCCGTCGCCCAGAGTAACGCCATCCTCGCACGGCCGTCGAGCACTCGACAGGTACAAAGCTTCCCTTGCCAATTCACATTCATATAAATAGGCAAAACGTATAGTGAGCTATCAGTGTTACACACACACTTAGCAGTACATGACACTTCCAGAACGACTTTTTAATAAGACCCGGTAAGCAACAGCAAGAACGATAATTGTCACAATTCCAAGTCCAATTCCAATCAACAAACTCACTATGCCAGGTGTGTTATTTTCTCTGCTTGCAGGTGGTAAAAGATCTTTGGATTCGCAGGGTGATAAGAGAAGGCCACAGAGCCCAGGGTTGCCTTCAAAGTCAGATCTTGAGAAGGTTGAAAACTGGCCTCCAGCAGGGACTTGTCCGACTAAATTGTTATATGCCACATCAAATTTTGACAAGAAACTAAGATTGGTGAGAGAGGAAGGTATCGCTCCTGTGAGATTATTGTGTGACAAATCCAAGATCTCTAAGCTTGTCATGCCCGACAGCTCTGCCGGTATGTTTCCCGAAAGATTATTCCAGCTCAAGTCCAACACATGGAGAACTACAAGGTTCCTGAATCCTGGCAAAATCTGCCCAACAAGCATATTATCACCCAGAATCAGTGATGGGGGGAAGCTGCTGACCTGATTATACTGCAAGCCCTTTCTACTTGAATTTCTCTTGATGAAGAATGGGAAGTTCTCCATTGAGCTAACTTGTGGTGACTTACTGCCAGACATAAGGCTCTTCATTTGTGTCAAGCTATTAGGAAGCTGTCCACTGAGGGAATTATTTGATAGATCCAAGTAAAAGAGATTGTCAAGGTTCCCAAGCCACGTTGGGATTGATCCAGATAAGCGGTTCCATGAGATATCCAAGACCTTCAATCGGGTCAAGTTTGCCAACCATGATGGAATGGAACCTGTAAGAGCACAGTTTGCGATGACAAGTAACTCCATCTTCTCGAAACCTTGAATTCCATCAACTGGCATCATTTCACCACCATGGAAGTTCCTTGTCAAGACCAAACTAGTAAGTTTCGGGCAATACTGCAGGATTCGCAAGGCCGATGATATGTTAGAGAAGTGGTTACTAGTGAGAGACAGATCAGAAAGTGACGTGAAGTTCTTGAAGCTGTGGGGGATTTCTCCGGTAAGATTGTTGTTGGCAAGAGTTAAAGTTTTGAGTTGCAGACAGTGGGGAAGCAGGTCGGGGATGGGGCCAGAAAAAGAATTTGAACCAAGATTGAGGGTGCTTAATTTGGACATTCCGGTGCAATTGAGATTGATTTCACCACTAAGGGAGTTGTTGTTCAGATTCAGCACTCTGAGAGATGATAAGTCGAACAAGGAAGAAGGCAAATTACCTTCGAGTTTATTGGACTGAGCAGAGAAAGACTCGAGCTTTGCGAGGCTACCAAACACATCTGGGATGAACCCAGAGAATCTATTAAAGGAAAGATCGATCTCGACAAGGTTGGAAAGATTACTCATGTTTGTGCTGAGATTGCTGGAGAACTGGTTCCCCTGGAGGAATAACTGCGTCATGGATGTCATGTCGAACAAAGCATCAGGCAAGTCTCCACTGAGGTCGTTCATGCTGAGCCAGAGCTCGGTGAGGGAGCTGCAGTTCTTGAGACCTCTGGGAAGGTCGCCGTAGAACCTGTTCTCCGAGAAGCGGAGAATTCTTATCTTGGCTGAGGAATTGCAGATGCCGGCATCGATCGGGCCGTAGAAATCGTTGGAAGTGAGGTCGAAGGATGTCAGATTGCTGGAGCCTCCGAGGATCGGGTGCCCGCCGGTGAATTGATTGTAAGAGATGTTGAACACTTGAATCGCCGGAAGGCTCAGGTTCGATGGAATCACTCCCTTGAGCTGGTTCGTGCTGAGATCGATGAACTCCAGCGGCTGTAATCGGAGCAGCTGCGGGGGAACCACTCCTTGCAGAGAATTCACAGAAAGGTCGAGCCTTTTCAGTTGATCCAATCCGGCCAACGAATAGGGAATCGAGCCTCTCAAGCTCTTTCCGCTGAGATCCAATCCGACCACCCTCCTCCCGGTTACCGTCGGAGGGCCGCAGGTGACTCCAGGCCAGTCGCAGCAACCGGAAGAAGAGCCATTTAGAACCCACCCCAGTTTAGCCAGATCGAGCTCATTCGCGAAGCCCAGCAACGCGTTGAGATCCTTGGAATCACAAGTCTGGTTCTGAGAAAACGCCTGTCGAGCTCGAATCAAGAAGAACAAGAAGCAGCAGGCGCGCACCGAGAGCAGGGCCCAGAAGCCTTCCCTGGGTACCATCAGAACTGAGATCTTGACTCCGTAGAGAAGACGAAGGTCTTCGTATGTCAGAAATAATAAAATAAAATAAAATCCAATTTTGAATCTTAAAAAAAATATCTTCAATGCTTTATTTATTAAGATCTTTTTTTATTATAAAGACGAATTATTACTCTCGTCTCTTTCTTTACATTATAAAAAATAATTAATTCATTTTTAAAATAATATTAAATCGTATCATTTTTAATTTTTTTTAAAAATAAAAAAATTTAGATCCATTTTAGACCATATCATTTTGACCATGCATCTTTTAAACTTTTATGATTTACTGTTTAAAATAATTTTTATATTTTAAAATAGTTAAAATTTATTTTAACTCATATGGTTTTGACAATAAACAACTTAAATCTTTATGATTTACTCATATCTAAAATAACTCATACATTACAAAAAACGTAACATATAAGTCACTCTCGTCGTATTTGAGTTAATGCATATTAATATCTACTTACATGAAATATTAACTCATAATAAATTATTAATATAATAATATATATATAATTTAAGTTTAAAAAAAAATCATTTTAGCCTATATGGTTTTGGTCATGGACCACTTAAGTCCATATGATTTTATTTGTGTCTAAAATAACCTATATATTTTAAAAAACATATCATATAAACCTTTTTCATGAAGTTTAAGTTGATAGATATTAGAGTCTATGTCATATGTTGACTTACAATAAATCATTAATATAATGATATATATAATTTAAGTTTTAAAACAAATCTATCAAGATGTCATTACGAATTCTACAAGTCTTGCTTTTTTGAAGCCACATTTGGCTAAGACAAATCCCTATTTACAATTATCATCTCCGATCCCTTATTATAGTTATCATATCTGGTCCATCACTCCTTTTATCCCCCTAGTGTGTCTTTGTCCATCCAAGCACTGGCCAGCAGTCCACCAATTCAGTCATCTTCTACCATCACTATAAAAAAGAGTGGGTAAGCGTTGAGAATAAGGGATTCAGTGGGGACTGGTCATGATCTATCTGTGTATTGACTTCGAAAGACTATTGGTTGACCACATGCTTTGCTTCTTAGTATCTTGGTGCGAGGGGGGCCAAAGAAAGAGTGTCTCCGGACTCGGCCCCTTTTCTCGATCGTCATGAACTACGAATCCGCTTCCGAACTATCTATTTTCGAAGAAATACTCTTGACATAAATTGGTGATGCTAGCTATCGAGGGTTCAACTCCAGGAAGGGCAAAGGATCAGCAGTTGACCTTTTACGGTCACTGCCTACGGATGACACAAGAAAGATCGACTCTTTATCTTCTTTACTTGTATGGAATATCATACACAATTTATTAAGAAGGAAGAGGTTTTCATTCTTTTCTTCTTTCATCTTCGCCTCTCCTACTTGCCTTTGAAATGGAGTTAGAAATGGACACCCACCGTTGACTAGACTGGGACTACTATAGGGGAGCAAAAAAAGAATGTCAAAATCCCAATAGTAGTGACTTGCTAATTCCCTCAACCCTCGATTTATGGGCACTATTATCTCAAGGAAGATGGGCACCGATACCACTTTTCACTTACCAACTCATTTCCTTTATTTCAAGAGCTTGAATATGATCGAAATCTAATACAACTCTTTTGGTACCCAACTCCCGACTCTCTTCAAGAAACCCAATAAGAAAGATAGGTGTACCATGATATATGATCGTGAGCCCCAATTACAGCTTCTTTAACCACTACATCTTTTGTATAAGTTCCGTTGGTATAATATATTGATTAATATATGATAGGCATACCTTCTATCTACAAGCTTATTGACATGACACGATGCCCTTCCCTTTCCTCGCATAGCCTCTTATACGGTTCTTGCTTCTTATCCTTGTTCTATATGATGCTCGCTTAATGGCGAAGGGAATCTTGAAGGCTCTGTAAGCAAATCAACCTTTTTGATACCTTGGGTGAAGAGAAGAATCCACGATAACTTGGGTGAAGAGAAGAATCCAAGTAGTTAGCAACTGAGTATACAATCACACTCAATCGACGGGAAGGAGAATCGATCTGTTTAGGAGAGTGAGATAGGTAACTCTTTAGTCGAGAAATAGAATCTCTTTCATAAGTGGAGTGAGGATCAATAGAATCAATCTGGTAGCTTACCCGATGGGGATGAAAACATCCAAAGAGGGATCAGGAGACCATTGTATGTTTAGCATTGAATTGGTCGATGTATGTCTACTTAAGACAGGACTGAAAGCTCTTGAGCTTGTCATTAGTGCGGGAGAGGCTGTGCGTACGACGCTCTGCTAGGCAGCAATGGCTCGGTGCTACTCTTGGTGATCACTTCCACAACGATGCCTTCATGGGTTATTGATGGTGGTCTCAATTTTTTTTAATTTAAATTACACATGTTATTATATTAATAATTTATTATTATTCAATATGTTACATAAGCATATTTTAATGTATGTTAAATCAGACTTGACATGAGGAACTTATATACTATATTTTTGAAAATATATGGATTATTTTAGACATGAGTAAAACCATAAGTGTTTAAGTGATTCACAACAAAACCACATGGGTTAAAATAGACTATTTTTAAACTTAAATTATATATGTCATTATATTAATAGTTTATTATGAGTCAACATACAATGTAAGCAGACTCTAACATCTATTAAGTCAGACATAACGTGTGGAGCTTATATATTACGTTTTTAAAAATATATGAATTATTTTAGACACAAATAAACCATAAAAGCTCAAGTGGTTCATGGCCAAAATCTCTTCCATCAAGTCTGAATTAATAGACAATAGAATACGTGTCATGCTTACTTATAATAAACTATTAATATTATTTTGTGTCAATGATTCATACCCAAGTTAATGGATTAATTATAAAGATTTCTATTGGTAACTCCCTTTTATCGTTTACAACATTATTTATAAAAAAATTTAATATTCCTATGATACCCTTATGTAAATTAACATAAATATTTTATTATTATTATTATTATTTATTATCGTTGAAGAGGCAACGATGGAGTAGCATTGAGCGACATTGAATGATGTCGAGCAAAGTCTTTATCCACTTACATCAGGTCATCGAGCAATGTTCGTCGAGCAATGTCAAATGATAGAGTGACGTCGAGGGATGTTAGCATAGCTAGGGTTTTGACAAATGAAATAAGGTATTATAAAAAAATAAAATTGATAATTGAGAGATTATGAATAATAAAAATATATATTTCTTTTTTTAAGGGTTGCCAATAAAGAAAAACATTACCGATAGTAAGCTTCTTAGTTATTCCTAACAATTCATACTTGATAAGGGAAATCTGTTGTGTTTCCCTCTGTGAATGTTCCTAATAGCTGTAATCCACTAAATCACTTTTAATATGAGATTTGAAAGGTGTAAATGTTCCTTATCACCATCATTAACTTTGCCAAAAAGCCATTTGCATTTATCCTAGAATATGCTGCAATTTCCTCTCTGGAAAGGTAGCATTTCAGTGCTGACCTAATGATGCCACCACCTCTCTTTCTTTGCTGAGTGATTCTTAGTTAGCTTATAGATCTTTCCACTGAGTAGGCTGCAGTGATATGGCTGACCCCAAAGAGATCTACAAAGCTTTTCTTCAGTCTACCATGGTGATTTGCTTGTTGTCTTCTTTAGGCATTCACAAATGCCAAACTTGTTATACCACACATTGAAACATCTTTTGATGATCTACCGCCATGGCAAAAGCACTTTGAAGTGGCTGGCACTATAAACTGATTCATGTAGTGGCCATTGCTCCTCCCATGGAAACAAAGCTTTTCAAGACTGAGAAAGGCCAAGCATGGCTAATGGACTGCATAATTGAACAATTACTGACTATTAGCTGCAGTTTTGTGTTGTTATAGAGAGTCACAATCAATTAAACAGACTGCATGACACCACTAAATAGTCATATTCTCCACAATGTCATCCATGACCAATGTAGTTGTCACTGCAATACAGAGATTAATAACTATTCATGTTAACTCTGAGTCAGGAAACATATACAGGTATTAAATTTTCTTGGTCAGTAGGATCTTGAAGCTTTTGCATATCAAGTTGGATTATTGGGTCTCTGAAACTTTCAAGTCAAATGTTGTTAAGCCATATCAATTGCTCCATTCATCCCCTTCCTTCTTATGCAACTGAACTCTGTGACTCCAACTGCATCTCTTCTTAAGACTTTGTGCTTATCAGTGAGCAATTTATACTGATCTTACTGGCTCACCACTAACCAGAAAAATACATGTAATTCCTGCTTAAGTAGCTTTTCTGAAATAGTTGCAATTAGGTTGGAATTATATTTTCAATGTTTGGTTTGTTCAGAACTCATGTACATATTTATCACTTGATGTTTCACCCAGAAATGATGTTTTAGTGAACAAGCACATAGTTCATTACATAAAAAGCATCACTTTTCACAACCAATGCCTTATTTTTCCACCTCAAATCAAGTCATTGTTGTGCCACTGTCACTTAACTATGAGTGTGAGGGGCATCATTCAAGGACCAGATCTCTTCCCTCTTAATCAACAAAGACCGAAAGCCAAGAACCTCAATCTCAAGTCATTTTCATTGGTATCCTTTTTTTAGTTCAGGTCAACCCCATCCACTTGTAGTTCAAAATGATACACTCATAAGCCAGTGCAGATATGGACACAAGCTGTCACTTATTCCCGGCCTAAAATAATTAGGATCTCCTAAAAGATTTGCCCAACTTATGAAGTGATATAGTATTGTAGCACACTACAAGATCGAAGTAGTTGAACCTCCAGCTTAACTTTTCAATATACAAAGCACTTGAATAGGATTGCTCCACAGCACTATCTTAATCCACAGTGTTGTAGGCATGCTCTAGTAGAATCCTCATTTTCTTCTTGCTATCTGTTGCAATAGGGATACTTTTTAACAGGATCAAATTATCCAAAGCAACTTAGAGATGATGGACTCTTTGTTCTTTTAGCCTATGGTCATTGCTTAATAAGCTGTGAGGACTGTAACACAAATCCCACAGACAGATGACACAGAAGTGATGGCTGGTAAACCTTTCTTTTCCACTTCTTATTACAAGGCTTAGCCATGGATTAGAATTTGCTTCCAAATCCGCCATGTAATTGTGTATTTTGAGCTTGTCAGCTAAACATAAGTGCTCAAACTTTGTCCTCAGATTTTCACAGAGGTTATTGTACTCGAGGTGTTAGTTAATGCATTATCCTTTGCGGTAAAAAATATGATCAAGTCAGAAAACAACTTCTCTATATTGATAGCTTTCAATTTAAACAAATCCAAGTAGTTTGAGGAGATCCTTTTTTAAAGTAATACTAAGTTCTGACTGTAGAATGGGTCTTCCAAGTTCTCTTTGATTTTTTTCCCCAACATATTTAATATATGCATATGTTTTTGTTGATTGACTATAACCTTTTTCCCTAATATTGTAACTGAAGTCAACAAAAGAAGCTTGATTTCTATTAGGTTTGCTGTCTGTCATTAATGCCAGATGACAAACACTTGGACAATCTTTTGTGCAATGATGTCAACAACCAAGGTGTTCAAGCTCATGATATCCAATACTCCTAACCTCTTCTCGATTCTTATTCAGCAATCAAACATTCATTCCAAGACATTGGTGATTGGAGCAAGAGAGAATGAGGAGAGCAGAAACTGGTTCCTGATTCCAACTAAAATCACTTTCAGAATACAAGCTTATTTGAGTTAGACTTCTGTGTGTGATAGGATAAAATGTGTGCATATGCATGCCCTGCATAACAAATTGCCTTGCTACCCATCTACTCCATTATCAGTCTCTTTGGCCATTTATTGCCTTCAAATAAGAATTACTGGCACATCTGAAAACATAGTGGAGGTCTTATTCACTCAACTAAGGGCTTGTTTGATGTAATTTTATATTTCTTTCTTTTTCTGCTCTTATTTTTTTTTAATTGCAGAATTAATTCAGCGGTTGAATTGGACCCAAACTAAAAAGAGCATATCTAGTACACGAGACTCGTGGGGATCCCGTTAATGTTGGGTCTGAAAAAATTAAATGCACACACAACCTTACAGTCTTACTTCTAAAGATAAGAGCTTGTCGAATTGTAATATGCAATGACCAAACAGGGCTAAATAACTGATGTTTTTGTGGCTAGTGGTTTTGATGATGCTCAGCTACTTTTGCCTAATGCTTTACTCTCCATTAACATAGTTTACAGTATTTTGAGCAACTTGTCATATCTTTGTTTAACCTTTTCTAAAGAATAAACCAGATTTGCTTCTTTTAGTTTCACTCCCTTTACTCTCTGTGGTAACAGGGAGTTAAGGGCAGCATCCTTGGATTGGTTCTTCAAGTCAAGCTAATCAATTCCCTCCATTTCTAGTAAGCTATGAGGTATTTCTTACGACTAGACAATATCTACATTTTATCAAGATAAGAATGCATATATCAATTTTACTGACACAACATGTATGAAAACTTATCACTTACCTCCTCCCCTTCCTGTTTGAACTTTGATTTGTGAAGATGGAGATTGCTGCATGCAGTGAGTAGAAAATTCTTCCTTATGTGTAATGCTCGAGGTCAGTAATGCAGCCTCACCAATTCAAAGGCCATGGCTGGTGGCACTCAGTCAACTCCTACTGCATTCTTCATGGCACACTGAATCAGAATCCACAGATCTTGGACACCCCACACGGTGACCACCCCCAGTTCAAGCTGTTTGCGATTGGACATTATAACAAGCAGCTGGCCTGCAATTTGACCCGGGAAATGCGTCCATCAAGTCAACATTCTGGAAGTTCTTCGGGAGGAATTGGCAGAAACAGAGCCAGTGGGAAGATCTTGCGTCTGAAAGCAAAGATGCCTTCTTTTTTTTCTTGCGGCGGCAGCAAAAGTCCCCTTTCGAAAAGAAGGATGATGTTGCGTCCCAACTAAGGCAGAGAGGTTGATGATGTTCCATTAATACTTCCTTCTTTTCCTCTGAGCGTTTTAGGCTGGTAGTGAAGTAGATGTTCAAACAGACTCGAATTACGCTTCAAGAGAGTAGACAAGATCGAGAAAATACCAGAAAAAATACGGTTAATCGAGCATTATTTGCGTTCGCGGCCGAGCCAACAGTCGCTTTTGGGAGAGGAGAAGGGTAAGAGACATATCTCGGCGTGTCGGCCCAATTCTGACCTTAGTCCTGCCTCCCTCGCCTCGTGCCGCTGGATTCGCCGGTTACCCCACGGTTCTTGCTTCCTACGCCTGGTCAACCTCTCTCTCACGCTTCCTTATTCCTCCAGTCCCAAGCGTCATCAACCCGCGGAGTAACGCGTTGTTAAATGCCGTCGATGACAAAGAAAAACGAGGAAGTTTTGCTTCCCTTCGGATACTTAATCTCCATAATGTTGTGTTGGTCCAATGGCTCCGTAGCAGCGTTCAATCAGAGACAACGGGGAAGAAGGAAAAGGGCACATGCAATAAGAAGAGAAAGCTAGCAGAACAAAGCGGTGTCGAAACCGAACTCTCTCTCTCTCTCTGCGTCTCTTTCTATCGCATTGGATCCTCGTCCTTTCAGTTTTGTCTCCCTTCTGCTGTACTCCTGTGGAACCTTCGAAGCCTCATATCTCCACCATTCCGTCCTCCTCCTCCTATTCTGATTTGTTCTGCTTTGGTAGGTGTATACGTCCATCGATGCTGCAATCCCGAAAGCTACCAAAGAAGGGAAGGGGCTCTCGTTATCATTGATGGGCGCTTCCGCTTGAGAAGACCCTCCTTTGCCCTAGTCGCCCTATTTCCCCGCGTAAAAGACTCGATTTTGATGACACACAGGGGAGGCTTCTGGGCGCTGCTCTCGGTGCACGCACGCTGCTTCTTCGTGTTCTCCTTCTTGATTCGAGCTCGACTGGCTTTTTCTCAGAACCAGACTTGCGAGTCCAAGGATCTCAACGCGTTGCTGGGCTTCGCGAATGAGCTCGATCTGGGGTGGGTTCTAAATGGCTCTTACTCCGGTTGCTGCGACTGGCCTGGAGTATCCTGTGGTCCTCCGACGATCAACGGCAGGAGGGTGGTCGGATTGGATCTCAGCGGAAAGAGCTTGAGAGGCTCGATCTCTGATTCATTGGCCGGATTGGATCAGCTGAAAAGACTCGACCTTTCTGTGAATTTTCTGCAAGGAGTGGTTCCCCCGCAGCTGCTCCGATTACCTCTGTTGGAGTTAATCAATCTCAGCACGAACCAGCTCAAAGGAGTGATTCCATCGAATCTGAACCTTCCGGCGATTCAAGTGTTCAACATCTCTTACAATAAATTCACCGGCAGCCACCCGATCCTCGTAGGTTCCAGCAATCTGACATCCTTCGACCTCACTTCCAACGATTTCTACGGCCCGATTGATGCCGGCATCTGCAATTCCTCAGCCAAGATAAGAATTCTCCGCTTCTCGGAGAACAGGTTCTACGGCGACCTTCCCAGAGGTCTCAAGAACTGCAGCTCCCTCACCGAGCTCTGGCTCAGCACGAACGACCTCAGTGGAGACTTGCCTGATGCTTTGTTCGACATGACATCCATGACGCAGTTATTCCTCCAGGGGAACCAGTTCTCCAGCAATCTCAGCACAAACATGAGTAATCTTTCCAACCTTGTCGAGATCGATCTTTCCCTTAATAGATTCTCTGGGCTCATCCCAGATGTGTTTGGTAGCCTCGCAAAGCTCGAGTCTTTCTCTGCTCAGTCCAATAAACTTGTAGGTAATTTACCTTCTTCATTGTCGAAATTGTCATCGCTGATAGTGCTGAATCTGAACAACAACTCCCTTAGTGGTGAAATCAATCTCAATTGCACTGCAATGCCCAAATTAAGCACCCTCGATCTTGGTTCAAATTCTTTTTCTGGCCCCATCCCTGACATGCTTCTCCACTGTGTGCAACTCAAAACTTTAAATCTTGCCAAAAACAATCTTACTGGAGAAATCCCCCACAGCTTCAAGAATTTCACTTCACTTTCTGATCTGTCTCTCACTGGTAACCACTTCTCTAACATATCATCAGCCTTGCAAATCCTGCAGTATTGCCCGAAACTTACTAGTTTGGTCTTGACAAGGAACTTCCATGGTGGTGAAATGATGCCAGTTGATGGAATTCAAGGTTTCGAGAAGATGGAGTTACTTGTCATTGCAAACTGTGCTCTTACAGGTTCCATTCCATCATGGTTGGCAAACTTGACCCGATTGAAGGTCTTGGATATCTCATGGAACCGCTTATCTGGATCAATCCCAACGTGGCTTGGGAACCTTGACAATCTCTTTTACTTGGATCTATCAAATAATTCCCTCAGTGGACAGCTTCCTAATAGCTTGACACAAATGAAGAGCCTTATGTCTGGCAGTAAGTCACCACAAGTTAGCTCAATGGAGAACTTCCCATTCTTCATCAAGAGAAATTCAAGTAGAAAGGGCTTGCAGTATAATCAGGTCAGCAACTTCCCCCCATCACTGATTCTGGGTGATAATATGCTTGTTGGGCAGATTTTGCCAGGATTCAGGAACCTTGTAGTTCTCCATGTGTTGGACTTGAGCTGGAATAATCTTTCGGGAAACATACCGGCAGAGCTGTCGGGCATGACAAGCTTAGAGATCTTGGATTTGTCACACAATAATCTCACAGGAGCGATACCTTCCTCTCTCACCAATCTTAGTTTCTTGTCAAAATTTGATGTGGCATATAACAATTTAGTCGGACAAGTCCCAACTGGAGGCCAATTTTCAACCTTCTCAAGTTCTGACTTTGAAGGCAACTCCGAGCTTTGTGGCATTCACTTGTTACCTTGCAAATCCAAAGATCTTCTACCATCAAGAGTCAAAAAACATAAAACAGCTGCCAGAATAAGCATGGCAGCTGGAATTGGAATTGGGACAAGTTTTCTTCTTGGTGTTGTCTACTGGATTATATTAAGATGGCATTCTGGAAAACACGAAGACAATCCAAAGGTGGTGGCACATGCAGATGAAAGCTCAGATGCAGCTGGTTGCAGTATAGTTCTTTTGTTTCACAAGGATAGCAAGGAGCTAAACATTGATGACATATTGAAATCCACCAACAATTTTGATCAGGCTTTTATTGTTGGTTGTGGAGGATATGGTCTGGTCTACAAAGCTACGCTGCCTGATGGAAGGAACATGGCGATCAAGCGGCTTTCTGGTGATTTTTTTCAGGTAGAAAGGGAATTTCAAGCTGAGGTGGAAACTCTTTCTAGAGCCCAGAATAGGAATCTGGTTTCACTGCAAGGATGTTGCAAGTTCGGCAATGATAGACTGTTAATCTACTCATACATGGAGAATGGAAGCTTGGACTACTGGCTTCATGAGAAACATGAAGGAAGCTTGATGCTGGACTGGGGAAGAAGGCTTCAGATTGCTCTTGGAGCAGCAAGGGGATTAGCATATTTGCATGAGTCTTGTGAGCCTCATATACTTCACCGTGATATCAAATCGAGTAATATCCTTCTAGACGAAGAATTCGAAGCTCATTTGGCAGATTTTGGGCTTGCTAGACTCATTTCGCCTTCTGAGACCCATGTGACAACAGATTTAGTTGGAACTTTAGGTTACATCCCTCCGGAGTATGGACAATCTCCTGCTGCTACTTTTAAGGGTGATGTATATAGTTTCGGCATTGTACTCTTGGAACTACTTACCGGTAGGAGGCCTGTCGATATGTGCAAACCAAAAGGCAGCAGGGATGTGGTATCATGGGTGCTTCAGATGAAGAAAGAGAGTAGGGAGGCTGAGGTTTTTGATCCTTGTATATATGATAAGGATGACAACAGCCAGATATTGAGGATGCTTGAACTTGCATGCCTTTGTGTAAGTGAATCTCCTAAACTGAGACCATCAACCAATCAACTAGTTTCATGGCTTGAAGAGATCTGTTCAAATGGCCAATTGACAAAGTGAGGCAACATTGCGAAATGCAAACTGATGCTTTGTTTCTGCTCTTCCCGAATGTGCCAAATGAACTAGAGATCCAGCATCTCCAGTAAGTGGCTCAGATTAATACTTAGCATATGAACAATTAGATGTTTATAATCTATACAAACCCTCAATGCTCAGACTTCCTTTCTTTTTCTTTTCTTGTTATTTTCTTTCTTCTACATAGAAAGGATGTCACCACGAGTTGTAGGAAAACCATGAAATCTTAATTATATCTACAAAGCTTGTTTTGACTTTTGCTTTACTTGGATCAGTATGTTCCCTCAGTAACTGGGAATAAGACCTGTAGCAATCTTATGTTTGCTACGTTAATTATAAAGTATGTTTCTTATATTAAGATGCTTAATTCTGAGATGACATGCATTCACAACATGCAACATAGGTCATAAATCAAAATTCCAGTAGTTTTGCTGCGTATATATGCCAGGTAAAATTTTGACTGTAAGGCTTTCTAATGATAGACTTGATCATTTACGTGCTTCTTCTACTAAAATCATACTAATGTAAGGCCACTGTTAGCCTTTTTAGTTTGGTTCATGTAATGAGCACAAGCATCAGTTGTATGTCAAGTAGTTGTAGCATTTTGCCGGTAAAAAGGGCAATATTTGCAGCAGAAGAAAACCAACAAAATATAATGAGGTGAAAGCATAAAGATCAATTTGGTAGAACAAGTGTTATGAATATACTTGCTAATCTCTGCTTTTGTAAACCTAGGATCTTAACTTTGCTGAATTAGGTGTGTAATAGTCAACAACCTAATTATCACCACAGATGCATCTCAATTATCTTCATATGAAAAAAAATCAGAAAGTAGAGAGTTGTTTAGAACACTTGGTAAGCATCTGGGAAACTGAAAACATAGATATGAGACAGGCTTCACTGTGTGCTTACTTGTTTACTGGAAGTAAAATTTCATGAAGTAAGAAGCCCAGTTGAGTTCTTAAGGAACTTCACCATCATGTTCATCTTCATTGACCCATTCAAAACCTACATCTCATCCATCAAAGAACACAAAGTGGATGTAGAAAATTTCTGATGGTTATACTCCACATCAAGTCTTCTTCCACAACCTCACTGCACTGATGATATACCACCTGGATAAAGATGACTGGTGTGTTCTTCTTGAGGGTTTATATCACCATAGTCTTCATTAATTGGTTGTAATCTGTCTTTTAGTTCTTTTTTACCTTTTTGCTGCTTTGGGGCAGAGTAGAAACTGGCAACAATATCACAACACTCATGCTGTAGAAAAGAATTATGACCATGTTTTCTAGTGGAAAAAAAAAATATATATATATATATATATATA
>LVTN01000215.1:20434-39339 GCA_001649415.1 Musa itinerans | reverse complement strand
GAAAAAAAAAATATATATATATATTTATATATATATATATATATATATATATATATGGTTTTTAATGGTTGTTGTAGATTGAAAGAAATTCTTGAAATTTGTTTAATCAGCAATCATCTTGAGAGGATCTCAAATATTTCTTAGTGACTGACATGTATTTTTGAAAATTCTTAAGTATAAATAATTTTAATTGTGTGGAAGAATTTTATTGAAAATGTTATTTCTTTTGATTGAAGAAAAAAAATAAAAATCTATTTTAGGATTTTGTGTTTACGGTTAGGATGATAAATATTTTAAAAGTTCCTTATTTTTTTATAATAACATAAAATTTGGATTTGGATTAAATTAAGAATGCATTTATCTTCAGTATACTGTGATTACTTTCATTTGATGATCTATTTATGAAGGTAAATCTCATGCGCGTTATTGCTAGTTTATGTTATGCCCAAAACATCACCTAAAGGATACAGATTAACTTGTTTGAACGAATTCTATTCGGATTCGGATTTATCCGGGTCCACAAATCGCAACCCGACAACATCAGTCACGTGACCTGCAGAGCTGGTAACCCGACCGATCTGACTCGGCCTGATCTTGATGTCAGATTCCAGTTGGATCCGACGGTCGAGAGAGGACGCCCCGGCGTAACTGCAACTCTTCGGGAAACAAGCCCTCGATTCTCCTAGTAATTACGGAATGCCACCCCCTCTTCCCACGCTAGTGGTTTTTTTCGTAATATTTTAGATGCTGCGTATTGGTTTGGTAAATTCAGATTGGTTATTAAGCTCTGGAGAGTGAGATGAATTGGTATTGTATAAGGAGAGAAAGGGCGAGACGACCAAAGGGCTTCTCTTCTCTCTCTCGCGAAGCGAGCGAGAGCGAAAGGTTTCGCTTTTCGTCCTACAAATCCTAAGACGAAACCCTGGGGCGAATGATTTCTCGTCTGTGAATTGAAATCACGGACTCCTTTCGTCGGGTTTGCCCGATTTCTCTTCCCGCATTGTGAATCACGCCCCGATCCGCTCCTTACGTCGATATTTCTCTCTTTCCGTGCCCTAAGCTACAGATTCGTCGCTTTTTACCTCGCCTTTTCGATCTACGACGAGTTTGGGATCGGTTGGGGTTGAATCGCTGGTTGCGCAAGGCATTGAGGGGTTAGGTGATGGAATCTGGCGGCGGGCGAGAAGCGATCCGGCCTGTGACGGCGGAGGAAGAGGCGATGAAGAGGAACACGGACTGTGTCTATTTTTTGGCGTCCCCATTGACCTGCAAGAAGGTGACTTTTCTCCTCGTCTTGTTATTTTTTCTTAAATCTTGATTTTAGCTCTTAATGGGAGGTAAAGCTGAAATCTTTTCGCTTTCGCTTGTGAGGTGTATATCCTTGTTTGAGTTTCCTATAAATCCTGTTCCCTTCTTGGTGGAACCCAAAAGTTGCTTGGTGGTGTGAGAACATGAAGCTGGAAGTGGTTGCTAAAAGTTAGGGTTTTGTTGCTAATGGTATTTTGTTTCTGGTTATTTTGAGGTCATATGGTGGCAGCTGTTTTAGAATCTTGAAACTTTCCCTTGATGGAAAGAATGAAATTTGAGTGTCATATGGTGGTAGCTGTTTTAGAATCTTGAAACTTTCACTTGATGGAAAGCATGAAATTTGAGTTTGGGGAAGATAAGTCTCGACTGGTTTGTTATGCATGTCCCTGCGGCAGGTTTTAATTATAGACGATTTATTTGGTAGCCTTCTCTCAACGTTTTTAGCTTGGAGAAGTTGTATATGTTGAATATGTTCCATGCAGGGTTTCTTGCCAATGGCTGCTGAGGTTGCATCTAAATAATCACTGTATTCTTATATGCAGATCAGAAAGGCCCCGTGATTACATCTTAGGTGTAGTAATTGCTTGGTGCAGGAAGCACCAGGCACCCAATAAAAGGGGATATACTATGTAGGAGAACACTGACTATTTGTGATGTGTGGGTCACTTTGCAAGATAATATTTAGTCTAGTAAATCCCTTTTTATGTGCACTTTCAAGAAATATGATATGACAATACAGAAGATTGAATTTCGGTCAGCAGGGTCCAATATCATATCGAATTTACATTAGCCTGTTGGTTGCTTTATTGTTTATGGTATTAATTTATTAGTAACTAACCTAGTTGGGTTGAGTATGTTGGTTATTTGGCTTTTCTTGATGGGATTTCTTATTTATTTTAAAGCAATTGTTGTATCACAGTTGATCGAGCCTAGTTTGTTCACGATTTTTATGAGGTTTTTTATGTGCACTTTCAAGAACATTGACTGTTTAATGTTTCATATTGAATTTACATTAGCCTATTGGTTGGTTTATTGTTTATGGTATTAATTTATTAGTAACTAACCTAGTTGGGTTGAGTATGTTGGTTATTTGGCTTTTCTTGATGGGATTTCTTATTTATTTTAAAGCAATTATCGTAACACAGTTGATCGAGCCTAGTTTGTTCACAATTTTTATGAGGTTTTTTATGTGCACTTTCAAGAACATTGACTGTTTAATGTTTCATATTGAATTTACATTAGCCTGTTGGTTGCTTTATTGTTTCTGGTATTAATTTATTAGTAACTAACCTAGTTGGGTTGAGTATGTTGGTTATTTGGCTTTTCTTGATGGGATTTCTTATTTATTTAAAGCAATTGTTGTAACATAGTTGATTGAGCCTAGTTTGTTCACGATTTTACTTTGTTGATCCTGAAGTTGATTTATTGTCAGTCTTCATTCCCCCTACATTAATAGAGATGATAGCTATGATTCTCTAAAAGAAATCTTATCATTTGCATTCTTTTTCTTGTTACTGTCACGATAGCAAATGTCACACTTTTTGATAATCATTATCTTAGCTTAAGAGGCTTAAGATATATATATATATATATATATATATATATATACACCAGGGGTTTAAATTGGTGCCCGGGCGCTCGCTTAGGCTCTCAGGTGAGGCGAGGCAAGGTCCGAGCATCTCAAGTCTTGACCAGGCTATGCGCTTCAATGAAGCGTCGCCTGGGTGCTCGCTTGAACCAGGCATCGAGTGCCTCGGGCGAGCGCCCGATTGAAATGAAGCGTTTGATTGAACAATAGCTTAGGTGGTTCGATTGAACTAACTAAGCTACATAATGTTTCTAAACCTGCACATGCAAACCTCGCCCCCTTGCGCAACCCCAAGCCATAAACCCTACTTCGTGCGTAGCCGCTCCTTCGTCATCATCGCTTCCTCTGCCGCTAACGTATAGGACCGATGCTTCCTCTGTCGCCAATAGATGGGTCCGAAGGTCTAGCTTTCATGTGCAGTTCCCTCCATCGCTGCTGCTTCCGTGTGCAGCTTCTTCCACCATCGAGAGAGAGGACCGCAGCTCCCTTTGCCAACTACGGATACATCTGAAGCTTCCTCGACCCATGATGTCACCATCCACAGCTTCCACCGTCATTGCTGTCACCATCCGAAGCTTTCTTAGTCTCTACTGTTGTCGTCTGCAGCTTCCTTCGTCGCTGCTGCTGTTGTCCGAAGCTTCCTCCATTGTTGTTGTTGTTGTCATCTGCAACTACCTCCGTCACTACTGCCATCGTCCGAAAGTTCCTCCGTCATCGTCGCCCTCTCCTTCCTCACTTTCCATCGTGAATGACTTTTTTCTCCCCTCTAACTATTATTAACAATAGATTAAATATTATTAACAGTAGATTGTTAACTATTGTAATCATAAAATAGTCCATATTTAGATTTTAGCACTGCTAATCTTTATTTATTAATTATATTTTATATTTTAATATTTCAGAGAGTTTTGCTTCGCTCGGGTGAGCACTCTAAGGCATTTTTCAGATGTTAGCCCCTATGGCGCCTAGCGCTTTTCAAATCACTGATATATATATATATATATATGTGTGTGTGTGTGTGTGTGTGTGTGTGTGTGTGTGTGTGCAGAAGATATAACTGAATAATAACAGAATTCAAATTTCTATATTATTGGATTAGTTATGGACATTTTTCTTTGGGTTTCTGATTGCTAAATAGAAATTTTTGATATGGAAAGATAAAAATGTACATTGATAAACCACATAGTTACATTCCTGTCTGGGAGGTCAATCAAACTCCTGTGTTGGAACTACCGTGACAAGAGTTTTTACCAAAAAAGAAATTGAACAACTGTTATCACTAAATGTTAAATGTTTAATTTTGACTAATTGATCAGTGCTTTCGGGATGCGTTAGTTATTGGTCATTATTTCTGGGGAATGATTGTGTTGGTGCTTTTGTGGTAAGTGATCAATCATTCTTTTGAGAAGTGATGTGATCCATTTTTTGAGGGCATGTGATGACCATTCACCCTTTCAGGGAATTATTCGATTAGTGCATTTAAACCACATGAGTAGTCAGTTTTTGCTTTTGCAATGAAGCAATTGGGTTGCTTTTGAGGGCATAAGAAATCAGTTTTTTTTAATTAATGAATGACTTGATCAGTGTTTATTGGGCATGTGAGTGATCCTCTTTGATAGCAACATTCATGAGCCAATCAGCATGAAAGTATTCATCATTGGTTGTTACATTTCTCAATAAGACACTCTTGTTTCTTGTGGCCATCAGCATGATTTCAATACTAAAGATCAGCAAAGGACCCTATAGTGCTAGATGCTGTGGTCAATTTTGGTTGTTGTCGAGTTAGATGCTGGGCCAAACTCTGCTACATTCCGCTGTTTCTCATGTGTTGAAGCAGGTTACTATTCAAGATAACGGTGTGATCATTTATTAAAGTTAAGAAGATTTTAGTTTTCTGGTATATCATTTATTAAAGTTAAGAAGATTTTAGTTTCCTGGTACTTGTGGACTGCAGACGTGTCTTTAAGTTGACTTGTTAAATTTATTCAACATTGTTGAAACATAACATGACAGATTTATGGAATCTTATATCTGATCCATCCATTTTTTTTAACTAATGGTTATGTTTTTCTCACATTTTGACTTCCTCTTTCGTGTGCTTTGACTCTTGTAGAGTTCAGAAGTTTTTAGGTTTTTCTTGGTACTACAGGAACTATTTCTTTTCTTCTTTTTAGGAGGTTAACATAACTGCTCACTCAGTGAAACCTTAATACAGAATGGCGTTTGCTTACTTATCATTATAGTTAGATGCCGTATGCTCATTCTAACCCTGGTACAAGGTCTGATCTCTTAACCTGTGGACTCCATATCTCCATTTTATATGTTGAACTCATGTTTTCTAGAAAGTAATAGATAATTTTTGTTGCTCATTTTTTTCTGTACTTTGATATATGTCCACTTTGCAATTACTTTCAGAATCATATCTCAAACTGAAAAATAAGAGTGCTTTTGATAATTCAGGGGAGTGATTGTGAGTATCGTCACAGTGAAGGTGCCAGGATCAATCCCAGGGATTGCTGGTATTGGTTAAATGGTAACTGCCTCAATACAAAATGTTCATTCCGCCATCCGGTACGTTAGTTCTACAGTTCATATCTTTGTAGTATATCACATGCTTGAGTGAATGATCATGCTTTGTGAGAGCCCATTAGATTATGTTGATGTTGAAATAATCACTTGTTGATTGCTTCCTTTCAACTTGTGTAAGGATTCTATTGAATCCAAGAAATATAGGCCTGCCTGCCATCCACACCAGTATAGATGGAATTTTCTGAGAAAATCTGGCTGTTGATTATTTGTTTTTGACAACTAAATGAGTTGGGATCTGCTAGAACTAAGCATGCCCGTGGATGTCATATCTCCCAACTTCTCCCAACCAGATGTTGCCATTAATTAAGGGAAGGAAGGAGTTTAGAGGGTTAGGGATGCACATTGAGAAATCTTTGAGTATGTCATGAGTTGTATTGCATATAGGAAAATCCATGCTGATAAATCAAGTAAGTTGCCTGAAAGTTCTGAGCTTCTCCTTTCATCTCTCGGAACTGTGATTATTAAGTACAATGAATAGCTTCATATTATGAATTAGAGTGCACGTCCACTGATTGCCTGTATTCTCTGTGCTTTACTCTGTTTTTACATGTGCTAGCATTTTTCATGTGGTGCTTATTGCTGTTGTTTGTTATACAGCCACTCGATTCCCTGTTTGCAAAACCGGTGCCTACTTCAGGATCAGTTCCACCTCCTCAAACTGCACCATTAACAAGAGCCCCACCCACACATTCTCTTTCTAACAATATCAATAAACAAAGTGTTCCATGCCACTATTTCCAATGGGGTCAGTGTTTGAAAGGTGAAAGGTGTCCCTACATGCATGGGCCGCAGGCATCTGTCGCTCTTGTTTCACAGCAGGCTGCAATGGCTTCTAAACTTCTTCCTGAACCACCACAAACCGGTAAGAAGGATAGACTGCAGAATGCTACCATGCAACAGAGTGTCACTGAACTCAATCTTGATAACCCAAAGATGATTGTTAACATGCAAATTGAAATGCCATCTGCTACCACAAAGCTTGTTACCAAAGCAGAGAATGCTCCTAATGCTGAATTATCTGAAAATAAAAGATTGCCATTTTGTCCACTGGATGATGAGCCTCCTGCAGCGCCACAGAATGTTATTACCACTAGCTGTGGTCATACTCTGAGCAAACCATGGAGTCACCAGATACAGGCTACAAATGAGCAACCCGAGAACGGTAGGGATACTGATGAGTTCTTGAGGGAATATTCCCCTGGCTTTGATGTTCTTGTGGAAGATGATATTAAAGATCCTGATTACTTTCACAATGAAGATGACTTCAGAATGGCATCAGCTCATGGTGGTCAGAACTTGGAACCTGAAGATGATGATTATGACTACCACCACAGCGATTATGAACTTATAACCAAGACTGGAAGGGATCGAAGCAATGATCGTGGAAAGTATGACAACTATGAGCAGACCCGTGGAAGGCATGGCTGGGAACCAAAGACTTCTGAGAGGTTTTTGGACAAACCACCATCACATGGAAGAGTAGTGCTTGACAGAGAGGCAAAACTTGATGAGATGGATGGCTCAGATTTACGCCATCGATTACTCAAACAAAGAAGGATTAATGGTTCAAGATCTACTGATAGTCGTGATGGTCATGGTGAGCACTCTCGAAGGAATGAGGACACTGTTCAGGAGAGAGATTATGATAATCATTTCCGAGATCGAAGGCAATTTCCTCCTAAAAATTCCTTGAGCACTCGTCTTCAAGGTAGAATAGCATTCCCTAGGAGATCTTTAACTGATAGGGCGAGCGATTTGCTCTTGGAGAAAGAGAGAGGCAGGGGACTTCAAGACAGATTGTCACCAGTAAGGCGAATAAACTCCCAAGTGAGACATCCTGAAAGAATCAGACAGCAACCGACTGAGGAATTTGGTAAAGATAGTAGGAGTATTGGAAACAGGCCATCTAGAAGAGTTGATGCAAATTCTATAGATTTTGCTGGTCCAAAATCTCTTGCAGAGCTGAAAGGTGCAAAGATTAACGATAGTTCTCAAGAGCAATCAATCATAAGTACCAGTGTTAATACCAAGCTGATTAAAGCTAAACCTGGAAAAGTTGAGGGGCTTCAGGAATTGGATAATTCACCATCGATTGAAGGTCCAAGGCTATTGAGTTCCATCCTGAAGAGGAAAAGAGAGATGGTATATGCAGACGATGAAATTTCTACCGGTCAATATGATAACAATCAAGGTGGTGGAGAATCTGCTATCAATGAATCTGTTTCTGCAGTGATTTTAAGTCTGCAATCAGTTCATCCAGTTGAAGCCGGAAGGGAGGGTAATCATACAATTGGTAGCCACAAAGTGCAAGATGTTGGAGCGGTTGATAGTGTGATCACTGCAGAAGATGGGGAACTAACATATGATGATATCCAGTCTTCAACCAAAGCTGATGCTGTTGAAACTGAAGATGGTATGGGCTTGGAAAATGTGGAAGAGGAAGAACTGGAGAATTATTGTCAGAGAGATGGGGGCTTTGATTATGAATCAGGGGATTTTAAAGCAAACAATGATGAGAACACATTCCAGGGCGATGAAGAGGAGTTGGATGATGAGGATGACTTTGCTAGAAAGGTCAGTGTCATGTTATCCTGAAAGTAGAGGCAAATGGAGATCAGATTTGCTCATTTCACTGTTCTTGAAGAGTTTTCAATCATCAGTATCTTTGAACTTGTTGGAAGATAACCATGGCACTACAGATTTTAGAAGCAAGCAGTGCCAAAGCCTTTTGCTTTTCATCAGGTCGACGAAGAAGAGGCCGAGATGGAAGGATGGAAGGTTCTCCTCAGAGGTTTAAGTTCCCTAGTATCTTGTTTTATCTGATGTTTAACATCACAACTTATTTATTCTGTTCATCAGTGCACCAAATTGATAAGTAATGAATCACCCCACTGGGGTAGGTTTTGGCTTGCCAATTCTGAGCTTGTTAATATGGTATCATCGGCACAGATTGATTTAGGTATTCGAACCTGATAGTTAATATTTGTATGCAAATTTTTCCGTCTTTATCGAGTTGTGAACTGCATGATGTTCTAATAAACCTGGTGTGTTGAGCTTGGGGACATTCTCCTTTTATCTAAACAAATGAAAAATTTTAGTCTTGCATGTAAGATATACTCGGTCCAAATAGATTACCTACACCTTTGAAATAGGAGATGATTGCATGAAGTTGCGACTTTTACCATTTCAACAGGACCTGTTTAAATTATATCAATGTGATGAGTACACATAGGATAGTTCCTATTAATTATCCGTGGAAATAGCTCAGTGTCTCCAAAAGCATTTGATGGATTCATTGCATGAGTAGAGTGTTAGAATTTCCTGAACAGTGGTGGATCATGCAATATTTTTTTTCAATTGCATCATCTTGGCATCAGTCCTTTACTTTCTCTAAACATAAAAGTAAAGTATTGATTCACAACTTGACGAACTTTAAGTTTTTAGGTTGTGGTGACCTCTACTCCTCTTGTACAGAATTTCTTTGAAAAAGTCGAACTTCCAATGACCATTTCATATGTGATAAGCATTTGAATATCCGACTTCTCATGTTACACATTTTCTTGTAAAATTTAGAGTTCTTGACAACTTGATATGAGAAATGCATTTGAATAGCTGACTTCTCAATGTAAATAGTTTCTTGTAGAATATGCAAGCTCTGTTTTGCATGCATGCATGCATCTAATATGGTCAAGGCCCAGTGGTAGTGAAGATAAAATGCAGAAAGCTCTTCAATAACAGTAACAGTTAGTACTCTGCATCAAAACTCTTGCCAAGCATGTTTATTATCTTGACTTCTCATTGATTAATCCAAAGGTCCTGTAAGATCTCATCTCATGTGACACAGGGTTGACATGAAATCTCCCTTTCCTGCACTGGGCATGAAATAAATAGCTCATCCCACTGAATCTGGATTTCTGCAAACAGATTGAGCACAGGGAATGGCATCACAGAGATGAATTAGCTTTGCAGTGGAGTAAGGTATTCATGAAGGATTATTTGTCTCTGCAAAAGATATTGAATGCTGAAGATTACAATATGAAACTGTCTTGTGAGAGGGTTCTTCTGCTTGAGGTTTTAATTGGATCCATGCATCCAAAGGTTGTTCTTGCATGCATTTACAATCTGTGATGCAATGGTTATCTACATCAAGCAGTTATAGACTCAATAGTTATAAAACCAAGATCAAACCAATATTATTAATTCAAATTAATAATATTGGACAACTCGATTAGTTCAAATTAGACTAATATTGTTAATTTTCATTGTAAGATTATATATAAAAAAAAGAAAACCTATTATATTCATCACTCTCTCATCCTCTATCAGTTCTATCCCTATCATTGGTTTTTACTATATTATAAAAAATATTTCTTTATAATATTATTATATATCTATATTTCTTTCATCATATATAAATTATATTTTATTATTTAAAAATAAATAAATTATTGTACCTACGGTTCGATCGATCACCCACTGATTCTAGTGAATGTGTGCAGAATTTTCGTTTACTTTGACCTTCCAAACAGTGGTTTCTGCAGATGCTGAGGAGGATTTGAATGGGTAATAAAGAAAGATAGACGATGCAAAACACAGTCCTGCAAACCTACCTAAAAGGCAGAGTCCTGCAAAACTCGTGCTTTGAGTCTTATGAGTCCACAGTCCAAGATAGAAGAATCCCGGAGAACAAAGCCTGCCAACAAAATGTTCCACGCCACCCAAAAGAAGCTTCCCTGCTAATGTATCGCACATGTTTATGTGAATAGTTAGGATGCAATTGTGTGAATATTCATGGAGAATATGCACACGCAGGTGACGACGTCTTCGTGCATGCCAAAGAGCTTCTTCTCATAAACTGCACAGTGTATTCTACGCTTCTCGAACCGCAAGTTGGTGGACGTGAGTGACGCCTCGAGGAAACGGCGACAGATCGTTTTCTTGAATCTGAGCCGCCGTCGTCGTCGTCGTCGTCATCATCATCCCCTGCTGCACTGAGACAGAGGACACCTTGAATCCGAGCCCAGAGCATGCCACCGTGCAAAGGTAGCTCTCTTCTCGTCACCTATATCAGTGATTTTGCTGCACGATCCTAAGCGTTGGTCACTCGATCGATGCCCAGGCAGAGGCGATGCAGGGCAGGGGAGGAGACGCTAAAGCCTCGCTCTCTATCTCTCTCTCTGGTCTTCCCCAATGGCTCATTTGGAAACAGGGGATGGGGGAGGTCAAAAGTCAATGTTCAAACCTTGCCACTTCATTGCAACTTCCGTCCTCTTCTCCAACCAAACCCGCTTCATGACTCACATGGCTGCCCATGCTACACGCCCTCGCCCTCCCTATAAAACCCCGCCCCATGCCTTGTCTGTGCCCTGCATCCCTTCTCCCGAGTCTCCTCTCGTCTCCTCTCCGCGCGCGCGCCATCTCTGGGAGAGCACGCAACAAGGCATCCATCCATGGACCGACTGCTTAAGTGCCCAGCTAACTATGTCCCTCTCACCCCCACCACCTTCCTGTCGAGGGCTGCCGTCGCGTACTCCGACCGCACGTCGATCGTATACGGGCAGACCCGCTTCACGTGGAAGCAGACCCATGAACGCTGCCTTCGCCTTGCTTCGTCCCTCCGCTCCCTCAACGTGTCCAAGAACGATGTGGTGAGTACCCGACGAGTTTACTCTGTCTTCCTGCCCGGTGTTTACGGTGACAGCTAATGCTTTGATGTCATGGTGGCAGGTGTCGGTGCTCGCGCCAAACGTGCCGGCCCTTTATGAGATGCACTTTGGGGTGCCCATGGCGGGGGCTGTGCTCAACACCATAAACACCCGCCTCGACGCCGGGAACGTGGCCAACATCCTCAAGCACTCGGAGGCCAAGGTGTTCTTCGTGGACTACCAGTACGTCCGACTCGCCGTCCAAGCGTTCAATCGCCTCCTCGGCGACGGCCTGCAGCTGCCTCTGGTCGTCGTCATCGACGACGTCGATGCTCCCACCGGCGTTCGGCTCGGGGAGCTCGAGTACGAGCAGCTGATCGCCCGCGGCGATCCCGCGCGCCATCCTTGCCCGGTTCTCGACGAGTGGGACGCCATCGCTCTCAACTACACTTCCGGGACGACGTCAGCGCCCAAGGGTGTGGTCTACAGCCACCGCGGCGCCTACCTGAGCACCCTCAGCCTCCTCCTGCAGTGGGGGGTCGACAACGAGCCGGTCTACCTCTGGTCCCTTCCCATGTTCCACTGCAACGGCTGGACCTTCACCTGGGGCTTGGCGGCGCGCGGCGGCACCAACGTCTGCATCAGGGCCCCCACCGCCCGTGACATGTACCGCGCCATCGCTGACCACCGGGTGACCCACATGTGCTGCGCCCCGACCGTGTTCAGCATCCTCCTCGAGGCCGGACCCGCCGACCGCCGACCCATCGCCTCGCCGGTCCAGGTGCTCACCGGCGGCGCGCCGCCACCGGCTACGCTCCTCGAGAAGATCCAGATGTTGGGCTTCCACGTCACCCACGCATACGGCCTCACGGAGGCCACCGGGCCGGCGCTGGTATGCGAGTGGCGCCAACAGTGGAACCGCCTGCCGATGGAGGAGCAAGCCCGGCTCAAGGCCCGGCAGGGGATCAGCGTGCTAACCCTCGCCGACGCCGACGTCAAGGACACCGACACCATGTCGAGCGTGCCGCGCGACGGGGAGTCCCTGGGCCAGATCGTCCTACGAGGTAGCAGCATCATGAAGGGCTACTACAAGAACCCCGACGACACCGCGGCCGCGTTCAAGGACGGCTGGTTCCTCACCGGCGACCTCGGGGTCGTCCACCCGGACGGCTACGTGGAGATCAAGGACCGGGCGAAGGACATCATCATATCCGGCGGCGAGAACATCAGCAGCCTGGAGGTGGAGGCGGTGCTGTACCGGCACCCGATGGTGCTGGAGGCCGCGGTGGTGGCGATGCCGCACCCCCACTGGGGCGAGACTCCCTGCGCATTCCTCAAGGTAAAAAAGGAAACCCAGGAAGGGAGCATCAACGAGGAGGACATCATCTCCTACTGTCGCAACAGCATGCCTCGGTTCATGGTCCCCAAGAAGGTGGTGTTCATGGAGGAGCTGCCCAAGACCTCCACGGGAAAGATCCAAAAGTTCTTGCTAAGGAAGGCTGCTCGCGGCCCACAAGGGGGCGCCGCGGCGCCGCTCTGCAAACTGCCTCAGGCAGCATCTGGCAACGGGAACACCACCCGGCACTCCGAGGTCCAAGAGCAAGTAGTAGCCATGGCGAGGCTGTAGGAAGGCGACATGACTGATTGCATGGGAAGACGCACCACCATGTAGCTGCTGTCTTAGTTCTTGTTTACGCTCCTCCATATTACGCATTCTAATACACGAGAGTAGTAAGACACTGTTGTATTACTTCATAGTAGCCAATGCGAACAGCTCACTTCATTTTGTCTCATCACCAAAGGAAGCGGACTCGACTTCACTGTTTGACCTGGAGTCAACGATGAATCGGCTCGTTCTCGTCATGTGTTGCCAATCAAACGTCTTGCACGGTTGTTGAACGGTGAACGAACGGAAGATGGTATGCGTAGGATAGAGAAGTCAGGTCAAAGCATTCATTGTGGATCGGCTTCCCTCTCACCTGCCCAGCACCGAGGCTTACATTGCAGAGAACATACCTGAAACTAACTACTCTCGGATCACAATTATGAAGGTAGACTGTCAGGTCCGTGCCACCGCTGCAAAGGCTCGCCAACAATCGACCATCGATTCATCTAAGATGTTAATGATTTCTTCTTCTTCTTCTTCTTCTTGCCTTTCTTAGGTGAAATGCCCGAGTCCTTATATTGCTGGTAATGGACAAACAGACAGACGTGTCCGCAGAACTGTTGTGATGTTCTTCAAGACTCCATTAAACTGAAAATGGAGGAGCTGTGTCTTATCAGATTCCACCGGAAAAGGACAACATAACAAGTCAAATCTGGCCTTTAAGTGTGACAGCAAAAGCCATTAGAGGTTGGGGTGTGCTTTGATCAAAGTGGTTGAATCACATTAATTCACCTCGACCAAGAACAAGAGGTTGTAGTTCTTCGTTTGATCAAACGAGAGTGGAGTCCGAGTAGAAAAGGAGAGAGAGAGAGAGAAAGAGAGAGTCTGTGTGTGTGCGCGTGTGACCCAGCCAACATGAAACCATTGCCATGAAGTTAAGAGGAAGACCGGAATTCTTTTGTCCTCAATATATATCTGTCCAAATCTTGGAATTCAACTGAAGAAGATGGACCGATCCACCTTCGAGAAGTGTAGATCAGTCAAAGGAATCTGGATCGCATCAATGTCCAGTTCTTTTCTAAGCATTTGATTGGGTCCGATGAAGTTGGACTGTGTGATCTCTGTGTTGTGTACTTGTACTGAAGTTTCCACAGGATTGACGCTTTGTTGCAGACATGGTGGAAGAGCTTTGATTCACACCTCAAGACTAGACCTTCATCCAAGTCAAGAAGATAACATTACAAGGAAAAAAAGAAGAAGATATTTGATGGCAATGCACGAGAAGATCTCATGTGAAGATACAAAGTCATCATCATGTACATGAAACATAAATGAACTTTTTATTCATAAATTATGTCTCATCTGTGGCTTAATCTTTATATGAGGAAAAAAAAAGGGGGGGAGAGAGAAATTTGATAGTGACACATAAAAAGTAATATATGTAAAATATGAATGAAGAAAAAATTAATAGTAATGCACAAGAAGTTAACATGTAATAAAATGAAAGATTTAAATGCATGCATCTACGATAAGCTAAATTAAGGGCTCATATTCAAACTAAGAAATTCTATAGTAATACACACGAAGGAAGTTATCATGTAAACCAAGAAAGATAATCATAAATCCATATATTTAAACTCTTTGACTAACGAAGGTTACGAGCCTACTAATTATTTTTGTACGTAAATTGTATCTCATCCATGGGCTTTTAAGTTTTCGATCGAATTACAACGAGAAAAAAGTAAGCTTAAGACGATGAATTCGATGGAATTAAAAATTTTAAATTAAAATCGATTCGATATGATTCGAATTGAAAAAAAGTACTCCGTAGATTTGATTTTCTTTTCATATTCGGTGTAAACACCTCTTAGAAAGAAAACAAAAACAAAAAAAAGTTTTGCTTTCCGGCTGACGTAGTGCACAGGGAATGCGAAACGTCTGAATCGATAGATGTCATCCTCTTTAGTTTAAACCAAAAGAGAAATGGTTAGTGGCCTTGCTCTTCTTTTGGAGCCACGCCAAATAGTATTGTGTGATAGCTGGGATGGCCACATGACCCCTTTTCTTGCAACATTACTTCCATACGGTTCATCAGTCTCGATCGACATCATCAATGTGTCTATATCCTTGTAGCAACTACTGCGGTGGGGAAGAAGGAGTGTGTGTACATCTATCTCCATTTCAAATCGTGCAATTAGTGTTCTTCTACGCTTTCACATAAAATCCGATTACGATTCAAAATCTCATTCGATATATTTTTTTATATTTCGATATTAGTTTGAAGAGAGCCCAAAGTGCTTTTCATATTAAATATCTCAAGAGAAAGAAAAGAAAGAGAAGAAGAAGAAGATGTTGTGGGGGTCTTTTCATGATGAGATGCATCGACGAGACTTCACTTTCTTCGCATTAATCTCCCTCACAACAAGAGAGGAACGCGATGTCTTTGCCGCTGAAACAACAAGAGCTGTTCCCATCTTGATCAAAGGATAAGAGATGTTGTGTTGGTAGGTGTCATCCTAGCTACGTGACGGGGGGCGGAAGGGGAGACGATAGAGGCATGTTAAATCATCGCGTGCAACACGTACTTCACCTCTTCTTCCACCAGGAAATACTAAGTCTCTGATCACACATGGGAACAAATATCGTTCATGGAAGTCATTTTCTGCTTTATCAAATGTTTCATTGTAGACCATAAGGATTCACATTGGCCAACCTTTTTTTTTTTTGTTTGTTTTTTCTTGCAATTCTTCTTCTTCTTCTTCTTGCCTTTCTTAGGTGAAATGCCCGAGTCCTTATATTGCTGGTAATGGACAAACAGACAGACGTGTCCGCAGAACTGTTGTGATGTTCTTCAAGACTCCATTAAACTGAAAATGGAGGAGCTGTGTCTTATCAGATTCCACCGGAAAAGGACAACATAACAAGTCAAATCTGGCCTTTAAGTGTGACAGCAAAAGCCATTAGAGGTTGGGGTGTGCTTTGATCAAAGTGGTTGAATCACATTAATTCACCTCGACCAAGAACAAGAGGTTGTAGTTCTTCGTTTGATCAAACGAGAGTGGAGTCCGAGTAGAAAAGGAGAGAGAGAGAGAGAAAGAGAGAGTCTGTGTGTGTGCGCGTGTGACCCAGCCAACATGAAACCATTGCCATGAAGTTAAGAGGAAGACCGGAATTCTTTTGTCCTCAATATATCTGTCCAAATCTTGGAATTCAACTGAAGAAGATGGACCGATCCACCTTCGAGAAGTGTAGATCAGTCAAAGGAATCTGGATCGCATCAATGTCCAGTTCTTTTCTAAGCATTTGATTGGGTCCGATGAAGTTGGACTGTGTGATCTCTGTGTTGTGTACTTGTACTGAAGTTTCCACAGGATTGACGCTTTGTTGCAGACATGGTGGAAGAGCTTTGATTCACACCTCAAGACTAGACCTTCATCCAAGTCAAGAAGATAACATTACAAGGAAAAAAAGAAGAAGATATTTGATGGCAATGCACGAGAAGATCTCATGTGAAGATACAAAGTCATCATCATGTACATGAAACATAAATGAACTTTTTATTCATAAATTATGTCTCATCTGTGGCTTAATCTTTATATGAGGAAAAAAAAAAGGGGGAGAGAGAGAAATTTGATAGTCACACATAAAAAGTAATATATGTAAAATATGAATGAAGAAAAAATTAATAGTAATGCACAAGAAGTTAACATGTAATAAAATGAAAGATTTAAATGCATGCATCTACGATAAGCTAAATTAAGGGCTCATATTCAAACTAAGAAATTCTATAGTAATACACACGAAGGAAGTTATCATGTAAACCAAGAAAGATAATCATAAATCCATATATTTAAACTCTTTGACTAACGAAGGTTACGAGCCTACTAATTATTTTTGTACGTAAATTGTATCTCATCCATGGGCTTTTAAGTTTTCGATCGAATTACAACGAGAAAAAAGTAAGCTTAAGACGATGAATTCGATGGAATTAAAAATTTTAAATTAAAATCGATTCGATATGATTCGAATTGAAAAAAAGTACTCCGTAGATTTGATTTTCTTTTCATATTCGGTGTAAACACCTCTTAGAAAGAAAACAAAAACAAAAAAAAGTTTTGCTTTCCGGCTGACGTAGTGCACAGGGAATGCGAAACGTCTGAATCGATAGATGTCATCCTCTTTAGTTTAAACCAAAAGAGAAATGGTTAGTGGCCTTGCTCTTCTTTTGGAGCCACGCCAAATAGTATTGTGTGATAGCTGGGATGGCCACATGACCCCTTTTCTTGCAACATTACTTCCATACGGTTCATCAGTCTCGATCGACATCATCAATGTGTCTATATCCTTGTAGCAACTACTGCGGTGGGGAAGAAGGAGTGTGTGTGTACATCTATCTCCATTTCAAATCGTGCAATTAGTGTTCTTCTACGCTTTCACATAAAATCCGATTACGATTCAAAATCTCATTCGATATATTTTTTTATATTTCGATATTAGTTTGAAGAGAGCCCAAAGTGCTTTTCATATTAAATATCTCAAGAGAAAGAAAAGAAGAAGATGTGGGGGTCTTTTCATGATGAGATGCATCGACGAGACTTCACTTTCTTCGCATTAATCTCCCTCACAACAAGAGAGGAACGCGATGTCTTTGCCGCTGAAACAACAAGAGCTGTTCCCATCTTGATCAAAGGATAAGAGATGTTGTGTTGGTAGGTGTCATCCGAACTACGTGACGGGGGGGCGTAAGGGGAGACGATAGAGGCATGTTAAATCATTGCGTGGAACACGTACTTCACCTCTTCTTCCACGAGGAAATACTAAGTCTCTGATCACACATGGGAACAAATATCGTTCATGGAAGTCATTTTCTGCTTTATCAAATGTTTCATTGTAGACCATAAGGATTCACATTGGCCAACCTTTTTTTTTTTTGTTTGTTTTTTCTTGCAACTCACATCAAAAGGTCTTTTTATCTTTCATCTCATGTTTTTTATGCGCTATAATTTTGATTATTAGAGTCGGATCGGATCGGATCGATTCGATCAGAGTCTTGGGTCACTGGATCATCGGTTGAATCGATTAATTAACTACTTATATCACAGTTTTTTCTTGCAACTCACATCAAAAGGTCTTTTTATCTTTCATCTCATGTTTTTTATGCGCTATAATTTTGATTATTAGAGTCGGATCGGATCGAATCGATTCAGTCTTGGGTCACTGGATCGTCGGTTGAATCGATTAATTAACTACTTATATCACAAATATATGTTTTAATATATATTTTTTTTCGCTTATCGAAAGTGGAGAATTCTTGATTTGAGTAGTGGTGTGCAAAACTAATTGAAAATTATTCCCATAATTTTTATACCTTAAATTATTAATTTAGTACCCAATATTTTTTGTCTAGTTGTGGTGCACACAATCTTATTATCAAATAATTTTTATAAGACAAATTTGATAGTTCGAAATTCTTGTAATAAGACAAATTTGAATGCTAAAAAAATAAATATGTTTGGGTTTTATAAGGAAATAATAAAACCTGAAAAATCTTGTGATATAATATGGGTTGCACCTCCATGCAAAATATGTTTCTTTCTTGCAACTTTAGTCCATGTAGGATGTATTTGTGGAACATGAAAACTAAACAATTCTTAGGAGTCTGTCCTCAATATATATCTGTCCAAATCTTGGAATTCAACTGAAGAAGATGGACCGATCCACCTTCGAGAAGTGTAGATCAGTCAAAGGAATCTGGATCGCATCAATGTCCAGTTCTTTTCTAAGCATTTGATTGGGTCCGATGAAGTTGGACTGTGTGATCTCTGTGTTGTGTACTTGTACTGAAGTTTCCACAGGATTGACGCTTTGTTGCAGACATGGTGGAAGAGCTTTGATTCACACCTCAAGACTAGACCTTCATCCAAGTCAAGAAGATAACATTACAAGGAAAAAAAGAAGAAGATATTTGATGGCAATGCACGAGAAGATCTCATGTGAAGATACAAAGTCATCATCATGTACATGAAACATAAATGAACTTTTTATTCATAAATTATGTCTCATCTGTGGCTTAATCTTTATATGAGGAAAAAAAAAGGGGGGGAGAGAGAAATTTGATAGTGACACATAAAAAGTAATATATATGTAAAATATGAATGAAGAAAAAATT
>LVTN01000215.1:1812-19123 GCA_001649415.1 Musa itinerans | reverse complement strand
TCGGTTGAATCGATTAATTAACTACTTATATCACAAATATATGTTTTAATATATATTTTTTTTCGCTTATCGAAAGTGGAGAATTCTTGATTTGAGTAGTGGTGTGCAAAACTAATTGAAAATTATTCCCATAATTTTTATACCTTAAATTATTAATTTAGTACCCAATATTTTTTGTCTAGTTGTGGTGCACACAATCTTATTATCAAATAATTTTTATAAGACAATATTTGACAGTTCGAAATTCTTGTAATAAGACAAATTTGAATGCTAAAAAAATAAATATGTTTGGTAGTAAATAATTAAATAAATATGTTTGGGTTTTATAAGGAAATAATAAAACCTGAAAAATCTTGTGATATAATATGGGTTGCACCTCCATGCAAAATATGTTTCTTTCTTGCAACTTTAGTCCATGTAGGATGTATTTGTGGAACATGAAAACTAAACAATTCTTAGGAGTCAATTCAATATAATTCTTTTGCATGTTCTTTTTCTATTATTTAATGGAAGAGCTGTATGCTTGCGTTCACTCACTGTTACACTTTGGACCTTCTCTCGTCTAAATTGGCCATTTGCGTTTTCTATTATTTAATGTTTGTTTTTTTTTCTAATTTATAAGCTGTTGTCACGCCACGAGAAATATTTTTAAATCGATTCATGAATTTTTTAATTACCCAAAGTAATAAAAAATTTGAAATATTCAAAGTCGTACAAGAATGACTTTTTCTTCAGATGTGATGAGAAAGGACATCGATTATTTTATATTAGTCCGTGAGTAAAATGTGTTGCAAAGAAGAAGCCGCTTTTACATTACTCTTTGACTTTTATAAAAACAATCAAGCGGTGGTTTTATTTTCCTTTGAACATAAGCATTTAGAAAATTAGTATTTCTATTTTAAATTTAATAAAATAAAATAAAAATATTGCTTATTGATAAAGAATAATAATAAATCAAGATAATTCAATATGGATAATATTTTTAATAATTCTAAAATTAAAATTACTTTCGATCGAGAGTATATCTAATACACGAGGCTCCCGCTAATTAATCTCGGAGGGTCAATGTGCATAAAATAAAGATGTTTAAAATATAAATAGAGATAATATACTTCAAAATCTTATAAGATATTAAGAAAATCTTAGGCTTAATAATACACTTATATATATATTATTTTTCAACTATGTGGAGTCCACTTGAATTTGTTATGGGTAATAACTTGATACGGAGGGATAAATGCGTCATATTGAAACCCAAAAGGGCAAACATGACATTTCAAAACCCTACAAGGGTAACTACGCAAACACAGACCAACGACTCAAGTCGCGACCGGTGGTGCGGTTCCGCTCCATTCTTGTCGCTCCTCTTGTTTTCTGCACAGCTTCTCGAGACTTAAATCGTAACGTAAGCCAAATTTGCTGCAATTATAAAACAAAAAAAAAAAAGGATCCATCTGACACATTTCACTACAGCAAGTTTAAACGACACGTGAGACATCAAACACACCCAGTCAAATTAAACTTCACTCCAGTTTCTTCAGTTCAAACTTAGTAAGTGTCACGTTGCATAGAACAACATACAGACGAGCGTATTCTTGTTTGACCAGCCATGAATTGAATGCATGGAGGAGTACAGAAGACCCAGACCAACACTACCTCTCATCCTCCCTGGAGGAGGAGGAGGAGGCGGAGGAGAATTTAAGGGAAGGTAGCAGGTCATAGTCCAAGTGCAGTTGACTCCATCTTCTAACTCCAGGTTGACTTTTGTATGACTTGCCAACTCATGAGGTCAGCATTGATGATGTTCAAGGTGTCTGACCTCAATAAGTAGCATCACCAAGACCACTGTGTCCGGTACAAGCTCGTTTGACTTTCTCAACACCCTGCATGTAGCTTGTGTGACACATTGTAAACTCAATAAATTGGCAGGAGAACTGAGGTTGAAGCAAACATTGACTTTGTGCAGGTAGATAAGTACTGATTCGGGGTCGAATCGAGATCTTTTATTGGTTGCTTGGGCTGCTGCAACTTAATGAGAGAGACCAAATGCAATTGCTTGACTTCCCAACCGTGTTCTTCTTTTGTCTGCCAAGTTTATACGGACAGCAATCGCAGAGCCGGTCATGAGTTTTCTCACTGGGAGATTTGGGTTGAGTTAGCTAAGTTGGATCATAAGTTTACCTAAATAGAAAGAAAGCGCATGACAATTGCCAATTAATTTGGATGGCTCGAAAAGTTAGATGATTTTGATTTCCGAACTAATGGAGGTTCAGCGGTGGAGGATGAATTATTACAGGGGGGGGGGGGGGTGAAGTCTGCGTCCAACTTTTGAACTTTAAATTGCAGGTAGGTGTTTGATTGGAATTAATGTTTTGGCAAACGAGATGTGGCACTTTTTTGACCACGCATTTATTCGCGAATGGGGAGAAAGATGGTGTCGATGATGTGTGGCCGGCGTCTGAGTCTTTACTCAGGTCGGGACAGAAGCCGCTGTTTTGGAAGAACATGAAGATAGGGACAAGTAAAACCGAACAAAGAGTTGGATCAATGTTTTGGGCCATGAACCAGCCCATTTATCCTTATGAGATGAGAAATATCACAAGGAATGACTCCTGCAATGGTTCTACTTCATGTCTTCACAAGATTTCAGAATGATCCTGAGACTAAGACATCATGGTGCATCCAAGGCACACATAAATCTGTAACAAGATGATAGATATACTACTGTATTTCTTAACAGTAATACACGACGTTCTTCTCCTTCGACGCCGGGAACGGCTTGATGGCAGCGCTACCGGGCACAGAATGCAGCCAGACAGACAGACGGTCCTCGTATGCAGGTGACACTGTTCGAGATAACACACTAGGATAAGTCTAACAAAAAATAGAACAGAATACTGTCATGAGGTAAAAGATAATGATGGGTGGGAAGAGATCGATACAGAGCGTGTGCACCGCGCACAACAGCTGCAGAGTAATTAAGTCTCGTATTGATGCGCAGATTATAGAGCACAAAAAAGGGATGGAATAGAGGGGTAGGATCTCTCGTGTAACAAAGATTGTTTGGAAGAGCATTTGCTGTGAAATTGTTCTTCCCACAAGACATGGTAGTGCGCAGGTCGGCTTGTACCGTTCACGAGGAGGGCAAATTTGTGAACGAGTATATGCACGAAACTGATGAAGAAAAGCAGTGATAGAGATGAGAGTTACTTGGATGCAGGCATGGCTGCAGAGGTAGAAGTCAAACACGATAGGGTGGCAGATCTTAGAATCAACAACAGTCCCTGAAAACCCCCAAAAGGCAATTCACCACATGGAAGTCAGCTTTGGAGCTTACAATAAAGAAATAGAAACCAGAAATAGAATAATTCTGCAAAGATAAACCAGCATCATGTGATCAAAGAGACTAACCGGGTAAAATGTTTCTGCTCTTATCAACCGAATAGTGATCATTATAATTGTTTGCAAACAGCCTAGTACGAAGATGTTCTTAGACGACCACAAAAGTGACCGGTGGCTGATCATTCCATTCTAGAGAGGCACACGCCTGATACAGGTGAAAGAAAAAAGTTGGAGAATATAAACACTGGAGTAACAATCATAGATCAATGGTGACAGGATATCATACTTTTCTGATTGCATCAAATTCATAAAGTAAAACTTGATAAAATTGTCCCTCGCTCGCTCCATCCCTGCAGAGAGAGAGGACCATAAGTGGATCATTATGAAAGAAAGAGTATCAAAAGGCAAGTAAATTTACTAAGTTGTATACCTGTAGAATATAATTCGCTGAGGCTTTTGTCCAGTAGCTCTTTTAAAGGAAATAAGAAGTACCCTGCAAATTCCATGGTTATCAGATCATTTTCTCTTAGCATAACACCAATTTGGAAAAAACACAATCAACTAATCCTATATGAAGAAGCGGCTGTTAACAAGTTATCCATACTTGCCAGACTTTGAACAGATCTTCAATTCTTGGCGATGGGGCTGAGCACAAACCAGTCCCGCATACTTTGTCACCTCTGGCCAATCTCGAGAAGCAACTACCTGAGGAACAATCAAGACCAAGGTAGGCACTAAAATCCAGATAATCATATACATCGACAAAGAAAAACAGCTACTTGTAAAGGAAGAAAACAATTACAGCTGCGATAGAAGGCTGAAATCTTCTCCGGGATGAGGATGTGTAACATCAGCACCAAATATTTATGGTAGGGAGGTCACTAACAAGAGGTATACGTCTTGACAAGGCATCCACAAAAACTGTGTTTCTACCTCCAACCTATCCATCAAAATACTCTTCATCAAAAAAGGGAACAGATAACATGCATCCAGATACCCACCTTTACATTTATTTTCAGAGCAACATCTGCCAGATACTGCTTGCTCATCCGGAAAACATGCTTAGCCAAACAACACTGTGAAACTAAACCAATATCTGTCTCACATATCCGTTTTACATCACCTGTCATTATAGAGGAAGTGAATGCTATGAATGAACAGGTAGGAAGAGTTGAAAGTACATGTATGATTGGACAAAAAGTCAACAAGCATAATGGCATCACTAAGTTGTAGCGAATAAGATGACATACATGACAGGAACCATACCATAAAGGGGACCATTATTATCAGGCAATACTATAATAACCAAATCAAGCTCTTTGCCATGGGGCTAGAGTATGCTTATTATTGCATCATGAAAGTGTGCTTTCAAAGCTCTTTCCACTTGATCAGAGCGAGCACATAACAGACAAAGAACAGGTTCCGGTGAAAAAATCTGTAAAAATTTAGATAACAGGATTGGTCTGTAGATTCTATTTGACATCATATGAAAAACAATTGAGTAGAGATTAAAAAATAGGAGGATGTGTTCTAATAAGAATAAGACCAAGAACAAACCATTCCAGATATCTCGCACATCAGAGCAGGCTCATGACAAAAATCCACAAGCAAGACTCTCTTGAACATTCCATGCAAAATTGATACATGTCCAATTGGTCACTCTCCCACCATTCACCATTTTCTATAATTGAAAAGTAACAAAAGAAGATGATATCAGAGAAGAATAGAAAGGCCTAGTCATGCTTCTGTATGAGAAAAAATAAAACTTGGTACAGCATTATTTCCATCGAATCAATAATTTGCAGAAGGCCAAACATGTTCAAGTATAGCACTCAACCAGCACACAGAAGTTCATTGTTCCAGATAAAGAAGCAAAATTTCAGAACACACTTGTGGGCTATAAGTCGATGGTTTAAACTCACACAAGCCAGGACGAGAACTCCAATTCTAGATCAACAAGAAGACATAATATATTGCTGGAAATACTAGATTAACTAAAATACAGTCAAGGTCCTTTCTTTCTGTTTGGCAAATGTCATGTCCCCATTAAATATATCAGAATTACATTATTAACTTACAATACTGCAAATCTACCTTTAGCCAGTCAAAATAATGAAATAGTCCAATCTATTATGCCTCTTTACAAACGAGCCAATGTAATGATGAGATTTTAAATTCATCAAAAACGAAGCACACCACGACCCCTGAAAAGACCATCAATTGTGATGTCACTTAAAATCATTTGAATACACATGAAAAATGTGAAAAATGAGGTACATGTGAAAAATGATACATCAATCAAGAAACAATGGTATTACTACTTCCTATTTCCTACTGAAGAAACCAATACCTGACAGACACTAAACATGTAATTAAACCTTTCCCTAAGCTAATTACATGTGAGCCATAAAGCAAGGAATGCAGTTTCAGTGCAGAAACCAAAGAGTTAGCTAAGACACATAAACATGATAGCCAGCATGAATAAAAAAATGTTTCTATCCATGATTAACAAAGGCTAAGCATCAATGCAGGAAGATAATGCAATAGGAACGATGATTCCAAATGGTCCAACTATTGATAAAGGAGAAAAGGATTTAATCATATAAGGAGGATGGCAAAATCACCAATACCAAGTCCATTGTAGCCTTTACAGTTCAAGTAGTGAAATAGGAATCATGTGCCTATTTAGCCTTTTTAAGTTCAAGTGATCCACCTTCTAATATATACAACAGAGAATAAACATTATCAAAGCAACAAAAGAGGATAGCTATACATCCCCAATATAAAAGTCTACTAGAGCCTTCGTAAGTTGGAGGAACTAGGAAACCTTTGATGTTTTAGCCATAAAAGAGTAAAATCAAAGACATCAAGGTTGTAGCTTGGGTTTCACTCTGAAAAGTGAACTGACACTACTACAGATGTTACTTATGGCTTGCATACATGATGCGCCCAGAGATCCACAAAATTATGGTAGCCATATATGCATCCTCTAGTATGTAATATGTCAAAGCTTTTGATGCATAGAACTCATCATAACAGGTTTCGATGCACGAATATAAAAGAACTCACTAGCATTGCCATAAGCATTTTTTTTAGTATCATCAGTGAGAGTGCAACCACATAACACCAGTGCAAGAATCAACAATTAGGACTTGCAGGTTTAATAACTTGAAAAGCAAAAGATGCATCTGATGAAATACCTTATTCATCATATTCCTTTGGCCAACTCTTGGCAAGCAATCCTTCTCTCTACCAGTGTCATGGCAGTTAAGCTGTACAACCAAAAAGATGAAATCAATTACATTGCGTTCTAGCCTGATAGAAAAACAACAAAATGCAATAGTTCATTTGTTCTCTATTACCCAAGGTGCAGGCAGAACACGAGCATCAACTAATGCAAGTTTCTCACTGATATTGATGCCAAATTCTTTGGCATAAGGGTCTTCATTGTATGCATCATGATCAACTGTCTGCAAAGTTACAGATACATAAAATAAACTAAAAGACATTGTTATGTTGCAAAAATTCTATATGAATGTCTTTCGAACTCTTCTATGCAACAAGGCTCTGAGTAAATGGCAGGGTCATTTTATGTCAACACAGGTGTTCTGGTTATTCAAAAGAACCAATCAGCATAAATTAGCGTTAATTTTGGCTTCGAACCATGACTAAAAGATAAAAACAATTAATTGAAATGAAATAGAAATAGCAACACGTACAGGTGTCATATCTCCACCAGATGCAATAGGGTCAACCCCAAGATTTTCAATCCTGTTTAATATAATTCGTTGTATGAATTGTCGGATATCTTGACCTAGCAGCAAATTGAAATAAACAGGTGAAACATATGATACCTTGAAAATTCTTTTGTTTGAATAGTCAAATCCAGGGAACAGGAAAATCTTCTGAATGAGGATTCATGCCTTGATTTGATAGAACTTAGGAATCCCAAACCAAACACAATTGAGTACTTAAGAAACAACAAGCCAAAAGGATAACACAACCTGACCCCACTCATGGGACTGTTGCCCTTGTTTTTTCAGCTGCTTGTACGGGGAACTTGTATCATACACCTTTCTCTAACCTCAATTATAAATCTTAAATTTGGTGTGATAATGAGAATACCTACTCCTTTTACCTTTGTACCTGAATTAAAGGTAGCAGCAAGTGCAACCTAATTCAACCAACCTGAATTTTTTGTATCGCCAATCCACAAACTCACCTCATCCCATCAAACTGGGCCAAACAATTAGCCGTAATGGTTCAGTGAAGGGCAATAAATTTTGATCAGCTGGAAGACCAAATCAGATGCATCCTTACTAGTACCATCCTACTTCCCAATTTGAACATGCTCTGGTCCAATGAAATAACACAGCTAATTCAGGCCCTTACTACCTCAGTAGCCAACACTCTATATTAAACTTAGTTTGAAGAATGAAACAAAAAGCATATTATAACAATGATCTAAAGAATGAAAGAGGAAACTGCAAAAGAGGGGCATTGTTATCCTCTAACTCAAGAACCTTTGCAGATTGAGGAAAGTGCAGAGACTGTGAACCTAGTATTAAGTACACATGTTTGCTATGTCGTAGAGCATCTTTAATTGAGTTCAAAGTGGAGAATTATTGTTTCAGTGACAATAAAAAATGGTAGTTTAGCAAGTATGGTTCTAAAACTAGGATTTTGAAAGACCAAAAAAAGGACTTCCAAATCAATCAAGAACAACTAATTACTGAGGCCAAAATTAATACTCAACCTGTATGATGTCAAGCTCCCAATCATGAGAATGTTGGCAAGTTACTTTTAAAAGAGCAGCAATTTGTCTTTCACTCAACCTCTTAGAATATCTCTGCCCTTCCACAATCTTACAGACCTATAGGCAATTATAATAACTGTTGAAATTGATTTTCTTACCATTATGATATAAAGCTTCATATGCACAACAAAAAACTTTAAAATATGGATCAAATGTACAATGCACTACAGAATACTTATCACTCACCTCCATAGGTAGATAATTTGGTCTCTGTGGGTTTCCAACTTGCAAGCAAGGTGAAGTCGTGTTTTGGATGGTAAAACCATACGTCTCTTGAAAATATTGCATGACGGACTTGATTGTACCTCTTTCATCAACTGGGAAACTGTCATTTCCAAATTCCAAGACACAATTAAGATGCATAAGAGTCAATTTAGCAATCAACAGAAGGATGGCAATTCTAAGAGCATCTAAATCATCCTGAAAATAAAAAATCAAAAAAATGATCTGTATCAAGTATCAACAAACACCAAAGTAGTTTCTTATGTGAGTCCCCTAGTTGCCTGTAATGTTAAACCAAATTTGTGATATTTTCTATGCATATTACCACGATGAGTGACCTCAACTTTCACTCCTCTCAGGACTTCTTGATCTGGAGTAGCACGGATAAGATGAACAGTGATGTAGTAAAACAAAACTGCCATAAACTAATAAAAGACTTCCATATTGCACTTTCTCAATAATAGTCAATTAATCTATCATAATATATAAAGCACAAAGCATCAGTGAATCAGGACAAAGAAAAGCATGTCGATTTTAATCACAAAGCATCAGTGAATCAGATCACAAATTTCTTGAGATTAAGCACAACTAGATCAAGCTCTATAAATTGTACAAATAAAAAATACCTATGTTGCCTATATAATATTAGTAATGACATTTGCGTGAAAATAACAGTAATAATTATTACACAAACTATGAGGCAACTCCTTTTATGCCGGAGATCATTGGAGAATTGAATCCGAAGAACCAAAAGGTATACACTTTGCTGAAAAAGTCAAAGAATTATTCTTTTTTGACCCATAAGAAATGTAAAAAGGAAAAAAGTGGAGAGAAAGGTGACTGAGCAAAGTGCTCCAACTATCAACTCACTGTTAATGTATAAGGATGGTTTTTTCCTAATTGAAAAAACAAGTAATAAGGGCCTGCCAAGATCTGTTCATGATGAAAACAGGGTACCAGCACTATTTTTTGATAGAAGTGCAGCATGAGAGATATTTCTTTGATTTACATGGCCTCACTATATTTTGAGGAGCCGATCCTATAGAAGTTATCAAATATTCTCATGCATGTGCAAACACACCCAAGTCTGCATTCCAATAGTAGCAAACTACAATAGAAACATCAATTTTTGGAAGAAGGATATTCTGCTAATGTAAAATTAAAAGCTTAGCAAAAATGATTCGATGATAAAACCACTAGCCTTTTTCCAATCTTACCACAACTCACGGAACCATAAAGCAAAAGGGGAGAAGCAGAGCTCATAGCACAGAACAAAACCAATGGAAAGGGAACAAAGCACCGAGACACTCCAGAAACGATAGAACGGATGAACCAAGCAACACTCTGCTCTATAACCATTGGCAACCCGATCGCAGATCTACCATTTTCGACTAAATCGTAACATACCCATGTCCATAAAACGTTCTTTGTCACTTCCGGACGCTGGACAACCAAACCATCCTAACCCTAACGCGTAAAAGTAGGAGAAGTAAATCCCTAAGACCTGAAGCTACTTGATTACACACCATTAGTTGCGAACCAGATTGAATCGATCGAAGAGCGACGCTTCAGGGAGCAAGCAAACCGGTTTGTCGTGACTGGAAAACCAGGATACGGAATTGGTAAACATCCGATCGCCTCCCGATACCGTCCAAAAGATGTCCACCGAGGAGATCACGGAGAATGCAACTGTGAAGAGCGTGGCTTTTATGAGCAGGCGATAGGGCGTGGCAGAAGACGACAAGCACCGATCCGGCTCAGGCTGGCCCAGCACGTGTTTCCCGCCGCATCCCCGGCAACCGCCTGGCGCGGCAGAGTGCTCCGCGCGACCCGTCGATCGACGGGTGCGATTTGGCGGGGTCGAGAGTTGACGGCCACGATGAACCCTGTGATTGAGATGGAAGGTGGATCGGTTGTTTCACGAGAATTGATGCAGTCCCGGCGCCGTCGGATCGACGGGACATGCGCTGCGTCGGTCCGCGGGCCGCCCCGTAACGTAAGACGGGCCTGTGGGGCCAACTCACTGAGGGCCCACACGATGACGCTACGTACTTGCTTGGATTGGGTAACACGTACGCCCGCACAGGTGGGCTCGGTTTTCGGCTGCATCCAAAAGAACACGGTACAGGATTGGCGACGTACTACAACGAGGCCACTGATCCAGTCGAAAAAGGCCGAATGCTTCTCTCGACACCCACAAAGAGACCCAGAAAGAACACCCATATGATCCAAGCCGTCAATCTCACCGTTTCCCATTAACGTCTCGCACTGACAAAGGATCTGTTTTGGGTGATCATGTGGGTAACATGGGAAGTAGACTAAATAAAAACGAGAATGGCGATTTTGGGGAAAAGCCCTTTGGATTTTTTTGCGCATCGCACCCTCCATTTTCATAATACCCGAAAAGACTTCATTACTTTATAGAAATATTAAAATGTCATATTTTGGAGAGAAAAAAGAAACATTTCTCACTAGAACCTAATTAGATTGGAATTTTCAGTTAAACTGGTCTAGTGTTAGAATGGACCGATTATAATTTTTTTTAATAAAATTATAGTATTTTGATTCAGGAATTAAAAATATTATAATTCTTTTCAAAAATATTACCATTGATTCGGTAATATTACTAGTTCGATCTAATTAAATTTTGATGAAAATTAGGTATGTAAGGGTATCGATAGGGATAATTTTATCATTTTGAAAATTAAGATTCTTTTTTACACATTATGAGGTTGAGGGGTGCGATCCGAAAAAAAAAACTATGCTTTTTATTTTATGATATATATAAAATATTTTTTTATAAGTCTTTATTATGGCTCAACTTATATGACTATATTATTGGCTAATATTTTAGTTAGCTTGGATGTGGAAAATGAGAGTCTCAAATAAATAATAATCGATCTTGATTTGAAATACTATTTTATGATGAGCTCCGTCTAAGAAAATATTTTATGATATAGATAAAATATTTTTTTTATAAGTCTTTATTGTGGCTCAACTTATATGACTATATTATTGGCTATGCTCATTCTCTCCTACTAACTATACTGCTAACCATTGAAGTATGATTGGAGAAAACATTTCCCAATCAAATGCCAAGGAAAAGTTGATAGAAATGGCAATGTGTAGGAAAAATTAAGCTGACTTCTTCCATAAAAATAAAAAATGAAAAAGCAGATTTCAGTGACAGTATCTTTGGAGCTTGAGTAGCTCAAAGCACAAATTAAAATGGTTGAAATGAGATAACCAAAGTATTAATCTGTGGTATCTCTTAGATCTGTGTGCATATATTCACACAGCTTCTTCTGACCAAACAGTGCTTAGTGTTGAAATCAGGATAAGGCTGCATGCATCCTTGAAACCAAAAAATGTGGCACAAAAACAAGGATCAAAAGACAGTATTGCTGAGAGTTCTCCAGTTGTTTAGAGAATCCATTGTTTCCGGCTCAAGTTTCCATCCAATTTCTTTCATACTCCTCTACAAATATTTTATCTTATTCTTTCTCATAAAAATTTTGATCAATCATAGACTCGAGTTCTAACTCAAGATTTGGATCAGAAGGTGAAGAGGAAAAAGAGAAGATACTGCTGGAGAATAATTATGATAATTATAATATTTTAATTAAGATGATTAAAATATATTTATAAAAACTGAGTTGATATCATTTGCTTGGACTTAAATATTTTTTTATTAGTAATACAAGTTTAACGGGTTATGAGTTAATTATTTCATTGGATCGGACGGTAACAAATGATATCATCGTTGATATATTATTGGACATAACGAATAATAGGAGAAAGAAAGATTATCAATGTAGTCACAAAAGCCACCGTTAAATACCTGTCTTACGTGTACTATGCTAAGATTTGATTCTAAAACATATTATTATCGACGAAGATGTCAAACTCAGTACATCATTATTAACTCAAGTTTTTTGAATCAGTGATTCAAAATCAATAAGTTAATAAGTTATTTATTTCGTTATCATAACAAAAATAAAAATTGTTTGGATTGGATAGTTTGTGAAGATACAATCTTATTGCGCTTTGATTAGAAATCACAAAAAAAACTACCACAATGGATGAAAAGATGGAGACAACCCAATCCAACTCTATTTCATTGTGAAGATGCAGTGGAGAGTACAAAAACCAACTGGTGCAGAAAGCAAAGTTTCAACTATCATGAGGATTCTTTGTATTCTTCAGTAGCCCAAGTGGTTGAAGGCATGTCACTGAGAAAACAAGCATTACATGATACTACTAAGAACATACTTATAAAACCCAATCAACTATTTTTCTTCTATAATGCAGCCAAACAAAGAAGCTATGAATAGCTCGAGTATACAGATTAAATAGTGTTCGTTCAAGTGCAAAACAATAATAGAAATCAGCAGATTGATTCCTGTATTCTTTTTCTCACACAGATGACATCAAGGAGTTCAACATCCCTTTAATTTTTGTTTCTTCCAAAGATAAGTCGAGGATGAACTGTCAAAGTCTTATCCTTTTAAATGGGTGCATGAAATCTAGAAATGACAAACAATAATTGTTCTCTCTATGGTCTTATCATCAATGTTGCTTTGGGGGACAGATGTGCTCCACCATTCTGGTTTTCAATGAATCAATCATTTAAATTTGTAAGGATTCAAGAATTAGTATGTGAACAGCAAGACTACTATAGCGGACATATCACCAGTCCACTGTTCTTAGTATCTTGAATGAAGCAACTCACCCTACAGAACACACCACAGAAAGGGACAGATCGTAGTAAACTTAGAACAGATGGTTCTCAGCAAGACTGACCTTTTGAACGCCACCTAAAGAACTCACAATTGTTCTCCAACCAATTTTCAAGGTTTGATCTATATATGGAAAAGTATGAGTCCGAATCTATATATTCCAAAGCATGGAAACAAAAAAAGAAAGTTCTTGCCAGATCTGGCACATAAAATAATCAACTTAAATCAAGAAATCGAACAAAACAAAGATCGTAATGGTACATTTAAAGATTGTTATCAAAGGGAAGGTTTGTGGGGAAGACACAAAAAAGTTTCTTGGATAGTGGATTCTATTATTGCTTTTGTCAGTATTTATTTCCTCCATGTTATTCGGCAAGAGATTTGTAGCAGTTGATTTATGATGGCTACGGATGCCGTTGGATTCTGACTTTGGAGGTGGTGAGAGTAGGATGGACGGAAGCCGTCACTCTCACTTACATTTTCACTTCATGCACTTTCTCGGTACACTTAAAGCCCCTCATCCGAATACAGAATTTAGACGTTAATTATAAATCAGATATATATTATTAACACATGAAAAACATCGAATCGAACTAATTGGTCCACTATCGAAGGTACATATCATTCCTGATGATTCCTCCTTGCTGATGTGAAGAACTGATATGATGAGCCAATGTGGAGAGCCTATTGGGAAGGTGGTTCGCCAGGAACAACCTGGTCCTTGTATGATGGAGCCGGGTTGGAGAGCTGGCTTGGCCTTGCTGTTGGGTAGTCTCTTGGTTGCGTCTTCGGATGGTATCGAGGGTCCTACATAACAGGTTTGTGTCGGGAGCATTCCAACTCGACCCCTTCAATGCTTAAGTCAACGAGACAGAAAGGGAGATTAACAATGTAAGTGAGAGAGTGATGAGTTCTTGCCCCCTTTTTCTAGTATGATTCGAGGCTTAGCTTTTATACTTGAGCGCTAAGCGACATGGATATGCATTCACCAAGGTATAAGGATCAATATCAACAATATCATCTCCTCTAATATGTCCCACATATCTCATAGGAAGATGGGATATTCTGTCGAACCTATGTAAAGTTGGAACTTGTGTGCTAGGTATCCAAATAGACTCGTGCCGTGGAGTGGTGCTTGAGCTAGGTTCTCCAATATCGCTCAACTCTATCACACTCCCACTATCTCCACCAAGAATGTGTTCATTCTCAAATAACACCGCTCTCTTAGTTGTAAAGACATTTTGGTCCTCGAGATGATAAAAATAATACTCATAAGTTTTCTTGGGGTATCCCACGAACTTGCATCATTCCGTCTTAGATTTCAACTTATTGGGTTATGTCTTTTAACGTGGGCAGGGCATCCCCAAATCTTAACAACCTTAAAATCGGGTTTCTTCCATTTTCATATCTCATATGATGTAGATACTACTAACTTAGTTGAAACTCTGTTCAGAAGGTAAATTGTGATTCTATGGCGTATCCCTAAAATAAGACGGGTAGGTCAGTGAAGCTCATCATGGACTACACCATATTTAACGGTGTATAATTTCTCTTTTCAGATACACCATTGAGTTGAGGTGTATAAGGATATATCTATTGGGATAGAATCACATGGTCCTTGGGAAACTAGGTGAACTCTATACTCAAATACTTACCTCCTCGATCTAATCGAAGTGTCTTGATACTCTTTCTAATCTGGTTCTTCACTTCATTCTTATATTTTCTGAACTTCTTAAAGGCCTCGGATTTGTACTTCATCAAGTACACATATCCATACATTGAGAAATCATCAGTAAAAGTAATAAAGAGTAACCACCTATAGCATGAATTGACATTGGTCTACATACATCACTATGTATGAGTTCCAACAGCCTAGTGGCTCTCTCTCTATAGTTTCACTAAATGAAGAGTTGGTTAATTTTCTATGAAGGTAAGACTCACAAGTTGCATATAACTTATAGTCGAATGAATCTAGATATCAATCCTTAGAATGTGACCAAGCATACAATGTCACAAGTATGCAATGTTCACCTCATCTCATTTCCTCTTAGACACACTTACATTTATGATATGTGGAGCAGTGTCTAGCATAAACAAATTAGTGTCTAGTATAACCTCGAAGGACTTGACCAATCACACTAAGCCCATAAAGGTAGGTAACTCTTGCCGATCACAATTTCTTGTGACTTTCATCCTGTTCGGCCTCCGAACTACCATGGTCTCAAGGGACTTGACCAACTATGATGTTTGGTTAAGTCAATTCCATAATTACAAGATTAGTCTGATTCGATGATATACCCTCGAGGGACTCGACAAAGTATATAATGTCTTCAGTGTTGAATCTCGGATTTTCATGATGAAACCAATTGATAGTGTTTATCTGATCTGTGTTTTGAGTGATGTAGGAAGCTTCGATCAGGAAAGATAATTAAAAGCAGGAATAATCATGTTGGACAGGAGTAGAACATGTCAGAAGATTGGACATCGAGCTGGATGATCGGTCGACGTATTAACAGAAGGCCTTAAGCCATGCGATCGAGCATCGGTCCAAGAAGAGCAAAAATTACGCTAAGGAAATCGGAGTTACTGAGGTTAACTAGCCAATTGGGTAATATACCGCAAGAGAGGACGATGCACCAAAGAATCGGATGAGGCGTCGATGAACCAATGACATGACCGAACAATATTTGATTAGCTTTGTAATAATTATCTAGATCGAAGTAGGTTTTAAGTGTGTAAGATTAACTATGATAGAAATCAAGACATAAAGCAAAATAAAGTCTTGGAGTCAAGAACAAGATTTCGTTCGGAGTTCGAGAGTTCGTTGGAAGCCCGGACATTCATCGGAAGTTCTACCAGAATTGACCGAGAAGTCAAGGAGCTTGCCAAAGAAGCTTGTCGGAACTCACCAAGAAGATCATCGTGAAGTCCAGGAGCTTGCCGAGAGTTCGCTGGAACATTACCGAGAGATCGTCGGAAGATACCTAGACTTATCAAACTTATTTAGCTTAGTGTATGCCTTAAAATTCGTAGTTAGCACATAATTGAGTTGGAATTGGACTAACTAAATTAGGAGTCAATTAGGCCCAAGTTTGGGCTGTGTTGGGCCAAGTGAGAAGCTCAAATAGTGACCCAACAAATGGAATCGTTGTAGCACAGTCTCCGAGACTGTGTCAAGCAGTGGTACCACTAGTATGGGCGGTGGTATCACCCAGACACAATCTCTAAGAGACTGTCAAGCGGTGGTACCGCTAGACTAGGCGGTGGTATCACCCAGTAATAATATGTCATGCGGTGGTATCTCCAGACTGGGTGATAGTACCGCCCAGTGTCAGGTTGCAGGCGGTGGTACCGCTCGTACCTCGAAATCTGAGGATTAGACACTTTTAGGCTCCAAGTTTGAATCTACTTGAGGCATAGAGTTTAAAAGTGGGAAAACGCTATAGTAATCACTTGAGAGATTCCCTCCTCTAGTTCTAAGTTTAGAATTCTGTTTAGGGAGGAGTGAGTGCTTGTAAAAGGTTGTCTCCTAAATCTGTGAAAATGAGAAGAGGGGTGTAAGAAGGTGATTGGTTTTCGCCTATTGAAGAAATACAGTTAGTGGATGCTGGTAGCCTCGACGGAAGAGGAATTAGTGGAGTGGATGTAGGTCACGACGACTAAACCACTATAAAATAGTTTACAATTTCTATTTGAGCAATTTACCTTTACTGCAAACTGCTTTACTTGCCTACTATTTTCACTACATATACGAACGAGATTTCAAGTTATCTTTCCGATCTGATTTTATCGAACAAATTTTTTTTCAAAACCGACGTTTTTATTTGCTGCACTAATTCACCCCCCCCTCTTAGTGCCGACTCGATCCTAACATTCAGGTCACCGATGACATCTTTATGTCGTAGGCAAGATAGCGAATCGTGATATAGGTGAGTCTCGAGGAACTTGATTAACTCAGCCTACGTCAAGAATCGATCCTTACCTATAATTATGGAAGGTCACGTGGGTCAATCTAATATGATGTGTCACACATATATATTTAATATACATCTATATTGTATACAAATATATATACATATCTAGTAGGTGTATAAGCAATCACATATTATATGAACCATCACACCAGATGATCATAGACTACAGCCTAATGTGATTAGGCCCGAGCCAATGGGCCTAATCACTCACATCATGA
>LVTN01000214.1:346583-364533 GCA_001649415.1 Musa itinerans | reverse complement strand
CAGCGCCGCACGCTGCGGCGCAGGCTGGAACTACCGCAGGCAGCCGAGCCGCACACAGGCGGCGGCGGCGGCGATGGCAGATTAGGGTTTTGACATATTTATGGTTTTGCCCTCGAGGCTAGGTTTTGCAAAATTACAGTTCTACCCTTTGTAAATTTCGTAATTCTAATTTATGTTCTGTCAACATATTTACGGTTTTTCCCTCGGGTCTATTTTGTAAAATTACATAAAATATGCGGAAATAACATAAACTACTATTTCGTTTTAATTTAATACGATGCGTACCTTTTGATGTCATCTGTTCAGAGATCTCGTTTAATTTGCTAAGCACCGTCTTCGATCCAAGATTGCTGCAGGCACCGTCCGTCTTTTAATCCAAAATTACTGTCGGAATCTATAAGGAGTGCAAAGGAGTAGATTTATAATTATGACCTATATGCTATATCAAAAATGCGGTTATAAATGCAAGCATAATTTTTAAACTGCTATTTCACAATGGTCTAATACAGCATTATGTAAAATTATAGATTTTATGTTATTTTATACAAAATCTATAATTACTTTTCACAAGATTTTGATATATGCTATAATTAGCATAATTTTGATATATGCTATATCAAAATTATCCTTTGCATAATTAGATCTATAATTATGCAAAGGATCTCATTAAAACGAGATCCTTTCTCCTCTCTTCCTATCCTTTCACAAGACCCACACAGATTGATGGATTTTGGGGAACTGAAATCTCTCAACGGAGATGTGCATCTGTACGTAACATGTCAACGCTTACTCAACCCCTTAGAGGTCCTGTCCTTTTATAGGCGAGAGTAGAGGATCTACGATAAGGTCTCAGGAGATTTCCTCCCATCAAGGTTATCTCCCGATGAATCATTCCGTAAGTGGACTTAGTCTATTGGCTAAAATATCTGAACGGAACCCAATCAGTTATTTTATCCAATAAAAAAAGAACCACAAAAATCTAACATCTTCTTCTTCTCCTTTTTTATGTATGGTTCAAATTTAATTAAATATTAATACTTAGATAATCCATATAATGTGAAGGTAATCAGATCAATCGAGGTAAGCCCTTTGTCAGTTCCACACTTGAAATTTGCAACACAACTGATTGAGATTGGTCTTGTGTTAGGTCAAGTTGCTCCTATTATGTACGATTGATTTATTATTATGAGCTAGAACAAAATTATGTGGATCATCATAATCCTTTCTATAATCATGATTTTACATGAGTGTAGTAACTTGGCTGTTAATCAAATATGTTTATTGTTAAAGTAGGATTCGAGAATGATTTATGTGATCAAATTATAAGCTACCAGTTCTTTTTTGCTCATGTGTCTTAAGATCCTTAAAGAACATATTTCATTTTATTGGCTTAGGATCAATAGATAGTTTGATTGAGTAGTTTATATAATAGAAAATTAAAAATTAAAAATTAAAAAAATCTCAATGATAGGAGAATAATATTTATTAATCATAATTTTAAAATCAAGGAAGATATTCAATATTGCTTAAACTAATGAGAGATTAAGCTAGTGAGCTACATTATGGACCTTTGGGAGAAGGTGAATGAACAAAGGCAAAGATATGGGATAAATATTTAAAAAATCAATTTATATCTAGAAGATCAACTATTGAAATTGTTTATTTATTGAGATTAACGGAGAAATATAAAGAGGAAAAGAAATATTTTCATGCAATTTTTATTTTTTATTAAAAAATAATTATACTTAAAATTTTTATCCATATACGATGACATGCTATACGGATGATAGATTTGATGGAGTTCTTATTTTGATAATAAAAGTTCATATTGAAGAAGAATAAGTTAAAGTTCTTATCTTGTAAGAGATAAACTGACTAAGCATAATTAGAATGGAATTTCTCAGTGCTAATTGAGTCTATTCTAACCATAATTTATTGAGATAAACCTTAAAAATAAAAGTTTTAAACTAAATAGGATAGCATAGTTAAAATTAATGGATTGGGGGTTTCTGGAATTAAAAGTTCCTTGAAGGAAAAAGTTTTACTATGTTAAGTATATAATTCATGGGAAGGGTGAATATACTATATATTCAATTAAAGTATTATGTTAAAAATGGAGAAGTGAGAATTATGTAATTATTGTGTCGTAGGTTGTCTTTCATGACTGTTATAGTGTCAACTTTTCATGACTGTGATATAGAGATGGATGCATGTAGTCATTAGAATAGATGAAATAATTCATGACTGTGATATAGAGATGGATGCATGTAGTCATTAGAATAGATGAAATAAGAAATTTATATATTTATGAACAATTAGATGCAAGTACAATTGAAGATAACATAAAGGGATAGCCAATGCCAGGGAGGTTCTATAGTCACACCAATTAGATGAAATGAACGATTATGATTCATGGAGTAAGAAAGATAGAGGAAGACATAAGAAAATTTTACAGGAATAGTAAAATGATTTAGAAAAGCTCTCATATATTGACTAGTGATATTGTCCTCATGCAGCATAATTCTTAGGTTCCCAACGGTCTGGGCATCAAGGCTGCATGTTATTGCCAGTGTTGTATCTCATTGTATTGGCTCATGTTAGGGCATAGAAAATAACTCCGAAGAATCAATACATTTTCTTGTGCAGCCTATTATATTGACCATTGCAGTTGCCTTTTATGCAGAAGCAAACTTTTTGTGAATGAGAGGCACTAGCACAAAATCCCAATTATTACAAGAAAATTACTATTGTTATCTTGTTTTGTCAATTATAAAATTACAAGTAATAAACTTAATTTTCTGACACTAACCATGTCAATGTCGATCTCAAGCTCATATGAAAAAGATAAAGGATTGTGTTAGGTCATTGACAACTAGTGTACAACTAGTGTAGAATTATATCAGATCTCATGAACATAGATTTTATAAAGTTAAATGATCATTTGAAAGTAAAACGAGATATTTTCACATTACATCAGTGTCCAAATGTGGTGCTAAGTAGGCAAAAATTCTCTCATTGTTTTGAACGAATGAGAGTAAAAAAGTTAGTAAAAAATAGAGGGTTAGATTAGTAAAGAATAAATATTATTTACTTATAAAAGACGAAATAGGTAGGGAAAAAGTTTAAAGAGATTGATAGTATTAGATTTAAAATTTGATATATTAAAAAATTTAATCATAAAAATTATATAGAAATTATTATTGATAAGGATCTTAAGAATAATATTATATATGTAAAAAGATTTAAAAATATAATTATAGTTCTATAATTTGTAAAAGGATAAGATGTTTTGATTCTTAGTGCTTATGCCCTTCAAGTCGGATCAAACCAACAAAGAATTTTATAAAAACTTAAATAATATAATTCAAAGAATGCCTATAATTGAAAAACCTATTATAACACCTCATATTAATCTCATATTTGAAGTGAGCAAGATTAAAATTGATTACAAGGGTCAACTAGATATATAATTATTAATTTTAACTTAAATATTTTAATTAATGATTTATATTAGGGCATGATAAGAGTCTTAAGTAGAAAATTATTACCTAGGACTCGTTGTGAGAGAGTTAATAGTGGTACAGAAAAGTTTAAAAAGTTTAAAATATAACTTTTATGATAAGTATGACGAGATATAAAGTTTATGATAATTTTTATAATAAATTATATTAGTGAAAAAGATATATATCGAATTGTTAAAATTGGAAAAAGAAAGTATAAGAATTTAGGTAATATTAAATGCATTAAAGATATAGATTAAAGAATACTTGTTAATGATAATGAGATTAAGAAAAATAAAAAATATTTTTATAAATTATTTAATAAATATTTCACATATGACTTAGATTTAATAATAAATAATAGTGGTAGATTTAATAATCATATATTTATTCATAAAATTGGAACTAATGAAATAAAAGAAGTATTAAAGAAGATAAAAATAGCTAAAAGTATGGGGATTGATGGTATCTGAGGTATGAAAAAATTTAGGGGATAAGAGAGTAACTTAGTTACAAACTTATTTAATAAAATCATAAGATTCAGAATGATACATAATGAATAGAGAAAGAGTTTTTTAGTGTCAATCTATAAAAATAAGGATGACATACAAAATTATATAAAATTATTTAAATTATAGAAGAATTAAAATCATGAGCCATATTATAAAACTTTAAGAAAAGTTATGGAAAGTAGGATAAAGTTTAAAATAAATATCTTTGAAAAACAATTTAGTTTTATGCTTGAAAGATCAAGCATAAAAGCTATTTATTTATTAAAATAATTTATAAAAAATTATATGGAGAAAAAAAATTACATATAATTTTTTTTACTTAAAAAAAACATATGTATGATAATATAGTTATTCTTAGAGATTTATAATGGTGGGTTAAAAAAAAATATGTATCTACTAATTATATTGTTATTATTAAAGATATGTATGATAATATAGCTATTGGTATTTAGAATTATGGAGGGTCTATAGTAAGTCTGTTATTAACATAGGATTACATCAAATATCCACATTACATCCTCATATTTTCACATTAATAACGGATAATTTTGTTAGTCACTTACATAATGGATATCCCTGGTGTATGTTATTTATTAATGATATTATCTTAATTGAGGAGAGCCTAAGTAAAATTAATTAGAAGCTTGAGCTGTGGAGAAAAACTTCAAAAACTAAAGATTTTAAATTAAATATGACTAAAAATGAATATATAAAATATAATTTTAGTGATTCTATAAATATATAAGATAATATAGTTAAATTGGATGGACACGAAGTCTCGTTAACTAAAAACAATAAGTATTTTTATCAATTATTAAACAAGATAAGAGATCGATAAATATATTATTTATAGAATAAAAATGAGATGGTTAAAATGGTGAGAAGTGTTAGGAATCTTGTGTCATAATTGAATACCTTTGATATTCAAAAAAGATATATATAAAATATTATGTTACTAATAATACTTTATGAATTTGAGTGTTAAGTAGTTAAAAAAATATATATAAAAAATTTATATTGCAGAATGTTGAGATGGATGTATAAAGTTATTAGATAAGATAAGAAATTTTTATTATTATTTATGAATAACTAATTTATGAATAAGTAAGTATCCCTTAGATAGAGAAATATTTAAAAAGACCTTAACACAAATTATAAATAAAGATTTAAGTACCTTAAACGTCACTCAACATATAATTTTTTATATATCTCAACGATGATAAAAGATCCATATAGGGTGTTGTTATTGTTGTATCCTTATCAAACTAGGACATTTTGCACATTGAGCCTCATATTGATTGTTGATTATATTAATACATATCCATTGTACCTAAACAAAAAAGAAGGAGAAAAGAAACTTAAGACGAAGTAAGAGGAGGAAGAAGATGTGGCAGTGGTGGAGGAAGCGGTGGAGGAAGCGGTGGGGGAGAATGAGATGTGTTCGAGAGATAAGAAATATTGAACGATAGTGATGGGAAGGTTGGCAGCATCGGATGGTAGTGGCTAGGGATTCTATGCTTCTCGTGTACGAAGAAGTATAATTTTTTTAATTTTTCTAATGGGTTGCACCAAGCCATCCGAAATAGGAGGTCCGATCTAAACCTAGATGGGTACCTACCATCTATTTTGTACTTATATGAGCAAAACAGAGAACCTACCATCTATTATGTACTTAAATGGTTCATATTATTATCCTTTGCATTATGCTTTGACTTGCCAGCACACTGCTTTGGTATCATCCATTATTGTCTGAACGACGACAACAAATTTTTTGCACGTAGTAATAACCAAAATGTTTTTAAGGTTCTACAGAATTTTTAATAGATTTGTTCGTCATAAAATATAGCAATCGATAGCAACTCCGAATGTTAGAGAAAGACCTTACGCTATAGATTGAGTTGTCTTCTGTAATCAATGATCTGTTCAAGCAGCTTGCCTTTTTACATCGTGAGCTCTTCTTTTACATTCCTGTTAGTGCTTTGAGCTTTTACAGCTACTCGATCTTTCAGACTCGTTCACCTTTTGTTTAATTCCTTAGTGGTGCTTCACTATTGGTTTAGGAACTTGGCAGATCTATTTTCGGATGTTTAATATCTTACATTCTTTCTTTACGTAGAACAGAAGCCTCTAAACCAAAGGATCATTGTCAATGGTAAGCACCATTCTTCTCGGGTTTTTATGTGGAATTTAGCATTAGTTAGTATTTCATTCTTTCTACATCAAACTTAAGTTCTGTCAATGGCGTGAGTCATGATGTTATCTCGATTGGGCCACCGAGTTATCGTGCAGGTTTGGACCAAATCGAGTTGGAGAGAGATGATATTATGAAGCCTCGGGATGACATAGAATGTGAATATATATACCTCCCCCCTCTCTCTCTCTCTCTCTCTCTCTCTCTCTCTCTCTCTCTCTCTCTCTCTCTCTCTCTCTGTGTTGGATCTGTTGGCCAGCAGCTTACTGAGGCCCAAATGCGAGGGCTCTATAAGCCTCCATGCAAATGAGACACACGTAAAGCGTCCGGCCGTGGCCGATTGGAGGTTCCTATTCTCTATTCCGGCGTGGATGAATAATGCAATGATGCCGCCTTGGCGCCCATTAGAGCAGATAATATATTTACCCTGGTTGACTTCAAAGCTCGGAATGGGAGCAACTTAGAAGGATCAGAGAGAGAGAGAGAGAGATAGATAGATAGATGTGTGCAGTTTCTTGCCCATAGTCGGTCTAATATTTAAGAAACTGATCATTTAATTATAGACGCCTTTAGAAGTCGATGGTCGGAGCGGGTTCAATTATTGGAGGACTATCATTGTGGATGGTGGTTTTGGCTTCTTGAATGTATTCCCTGTTTCTTTAATACGCCGTTTACTTGCTGGATATCTAATTAATGCCTGTTTGCCTGCTCGTTTCAGATTCTTTCTGTCCTCTTTCTGCTACAGACATGCTATGCTGGTGATGGCTGTCGCACCCATTTCTGCATGAGTTCGCTAATCGGTTTCAGCCGGAATGAATATTCATGCGCATGGAATGATTGCGAGCTCAAAAGGTGGAACATTTGTCTTCTATCTTGGCAAAATATAATTCGATCCGATGAGTTGCGATGGCTACAGACTCGATTCCCAGCGCTTCGGTTCGAGAGAATAGATACCAAGCTTTCCGGGAAGGGAAAGGAGCAGCAGCGTATTCTGCAGCGCGATGTGCAGAAAACATGGCGTGTCACCAACTTCAGCCCCTCGAGACTTGACGAGCAAAGACAGGGTGGGGGAAGCCCACGGCGTGTGTGTGCGTCCTGTAATGCATTCGAAGTGTTCATATATTTTTCATGTAAGGAAAAAAGATCTAAAATGTTTTTTTCTTGGTCAAAGTAAACTCTGCCTTTCGGAGAGGGTATAATAGACACTAAGTTAGAGAGAACTCGCTGGCCATTTTTTATTGGATGGAAGTCTGTCTGTCTCTCATCGATGCGAAATCGAGACTCTATATTTCCGAAGGGCCAAATAGCGTTATAAGGACTGGTGTGGAGAGGTACCATCTGTTTCTTGCCAGAATCCTACCATTATTTGCCCCCGCTCTCTCCCTCTCTCCTTCTGTGTGCGGGCGCAGAAAATCCACAAGGACAAGATCTTCAAGGAGGTACCATGGATGAACTCGAGAGTCGGACATAATTGCCGGTCACCGGAGCGGAAAAGAGAACCACACAGCGGCCGTGGTCCATCGGACGATTCAGCTTCGGCTATATGAAAGCAGTACCACCATCCTGAGGCCATTTTGGAAGGGGAACTAACTCTCTTCTGTTTCTCCGCCTCCCTGCCTGGAAGAGCTCCTCTTATTTTCGAGTGCACGGTAACTTTGCTTCTGTTCCTGAAGCTGTTTTCACCTTTTTTCCCGGTGGTGGTCGCTGCAGAAGCGCCGAGCAAGCTTGAGAGATCAGCAGCTTTGAAGTTTCGGAATGGTGCAAGAGGAAGAAGAAGAAACTCGGATGGCAAATCATAGAGTCGGTGAAACTGGCCTTTCTGATTCTGGACCTTCAACTCGATCCGTCGCTGATGGAATTCATGGGACCACTCCTCAAGCTGCGACTAATTTCTTGTACTGTTCCTAAATTTTTCTTCTTGTAGTAGTCTTTGCTCCTCCTCATCATCATCTTCTTCTTCTTCGAGGCTTATTTTAATGATTTATGGTTATAGTTTCCGGCTGGATCTCATCCTTCGCCCCAATATCATGCAAGCTTTACACATCGTTCGTTGAAGAGTTATCATATTTTCTTTGCTAATCGACTGCCTTTAATTGGAATAGCACCCATCTTTTCCAAGCACCTATTTCCCAAGTGGGCTCTTTATTATGTTATATCCCATTCTTATTGTGCTACACCTCTGCACACCAATTGCACAAAGAAAGCTTTGGCCTGATTCATACATGTACTCTTCTCAGTTCGTCGTATCTCTCTACCTCCTCTTTCCTCCGCTCACTGTTTCCTCTTCCCTGTTTGCATAAAAAAATAGCAGCAGTTTCAGTTTGCTTTTCTTCCTGTTCTAAATCGTAATCGATGAGTTAGATGGACTTGTGTTGCCCGAACAGTGATCAGGAAGGAGCTGCCTACTTTGGGGAGTTGGAAAAGGCTCTCATGCAGGGAGTAGATGGCATAAGAGAAACCGAAGAAGACACAAAGGGTGGGCCTTCTCTCTTTCCTTCCTCGTTTGGTTCTCTCCCAACTCTAACCACATCAACCACAGACACGTCTTGGTTGATCGCATGTTCAAGTTCGTTTGAAGCGTTCTATAACTCTTTGCATTTGCTACCTCTTCAAGTACTGATACCTGCTTCCTCTATTTTCTCCTCATACTTGGAGCTTTCTTTAATCTGCCGCATCTCCCGTTCCTGCAGCCTTTTTCGCAACCAGGCCAGCGACACTTGAGATCTTCCCATCATGGCCAATGAGATCCCAGCAAACTCCCAGAGTAAGGTCTTGCCTTCTTGACTTGGGTTTACGGTGTAGAAATACCTTTAAGATAGACCAGAAGAAGAAGGAGCTGGTTGACTGCTCCATTTAGGCTTTATGGCTCCTGCTTTGTACCCACCAGGGGAAGACACGATCGGCAAACAGCACCGATCTAGGCTCGGCTCAAGACACCACCACATCTCATCTAGGATCAGACTCTACAGCAAGCAGAAGGGCTTCTTCGGACCAGTCTGCTGACCAGGAGCAGGCGATGATGACGATGATGATAGCAGGCGACGGCTCCATCACAGGAACGACACCAACTTCTCAACTCGCATCCCAAGAGAAGGTATCGTTCGATTGCTTTATTAAGCAGTAGCAGTAGCTCGATTCCCGAGATAAGAACAGAACAACCTGGGCCTTTCACCTGCTCAACTGCATGGACTCTAGGTTCTTGCTGAAGCCTCAGATCATTGCATCCGGATGCTTGACCGACGTCCATCCTATAACAACAGCATAATGTCAAAACGGATCCCAGCAAGACCTACCAAGCTTGACTTTTTTTACCTTCATAAACCCAGGTCTTCCATCTGTTTTTCTCACGGATCATGCGGTTTGAGTTCTGACATGACCTGGCCCATCGCCTATACTGTAGCATTTGCATCTTTATCAGCTCCAATCATAGAATTATTATATATATATATATACATATATGTATATATATATATATACATATATGTATATATATATATATACATATATGTATATACATATATGTATATATATATATATATACATATATGTATATATATATATATACATATATGTATATATATATATGTATATACATATATGTATATACATATATATGTATATACATATATGTATATACATATATATGTATATACATATATGTATATATATATATATATATGTATTTGCCTTTTGAACTTGCACAATGATGAGTATGCTGGTCTCTGTTGTTATCTTATCTTCGCTGTTGTATATCTTCTCTTTTGACTTCAAGCCAAACTACGAATTTTATATTGCATGTTGCAGAGAAAGATGACTGGTTCAGCTGCAGGAAAAGACGGAAAGAAACTTGATGCTAAGGTTCTCTCTCTCTCTCGCTCTCTCTTGTGTGCGTGCCTGCGCTGATCATGCTAACCTGGATTCATGTTCTTAAGAGTGCCAAACATGGAGTGGTTCCTTTAAAGATCATCAATCGAAGTAAAATAACCCTGCAAAGGAAAGAAGCTGTTCATATGTTTTCTTTCTCAAAAAGAAGAAAGAAACACTGTTACAAAATGCTGACTTAAATATATCTGAACTCGGAGATTTAAGTGCTTTGCTTTTCTTTAGAGGAATTCGTTTATTAATGATCGACTTCCATATCAGACGTTAAGACGCCTAGCTCAAAATCGAGAGGCAGCAAGAAAGAGCCGGCTGAGGAAAAAGGTGCACTCAAATCTCAAATCTCCCATAGGCGACAATGTCGTATGTGTATATTGTATCGACCTGATGCACCAAACTGCCCTGAATAAACAGGCTTACGTGCAACAATTAGAGTCCAGTAGAATTAGACTTCAGCAGTTAGAGCACGATCTCCAGCGAGCGAGATCACAGGTTCAATTTTACTCTGATGATTAAAACTTTTAATTGATTCTTCTCTCCTTTGTTATTATCTGCCTTTTTCAGACAGTGATTCCACTATGTTTGTTCGGTGTCAGGGTCTCTTCTTGGGAGTGGCAGGCATTGAAAATGGAGCTATCACTTCCGGTAATAAGCTATTTGTTTCCTCGCTTGCTGGCTTTCAGAGGTGGTTTTTTGGTGGATCTTATCGTTCTTCTTGTGCTGGCCATAACCGGAGCTTCCGCGCTGCAGGCGCAGCGATGTTTGACGTGGAATATGCTCGATGGCTGGACGAGAACTGCAAGCACATGTCCGACCTTCGAGGTGCACTGCAAGCTCACCTTCCCGACGGCAATCTTGGTGTAATCGTAGATCAATGCATCGCGAACTACGATGAGCTCTTCCGTCTGAAAGAAATTGTTGCGAAATCCGACGTATTCCACCTCTTGAATGGTACATGGATGACTCCAGCGGAGCGCTGTTTCCTGTGGATGGGTGGGTTTAGGCCCTCTGAGCTCCTCGAGGTATGAGATCCACCATTACGTGTTGTGACAGACTTGTCATAGAGTCGTAATATGGAAATGGAGTAGGCTTATCTACGCAACTCTCATTCGACTCTTGTTTGGTTGTTGATGAGCTCGGCAGATACTGATGCCTCATCTTGATCCATTGACGGAGCAACAGCTTCTGGTGATCGGCAACCTGCGGCTCTCGTCGCGGCAGGCGGAGGAGGCTCTCTCGCAGGGCCTCGAGCAGCTTCACCGGTCTTTGGCTGACACCGTCACCGGCGATTCTCTCAGCGACGGCGTCGATGTCGGAAATTACATGGGCCACATGGCTCTTGCACTTAGGAAGCTGGCCAACCTCGAAGGATTCGTCCGCCAGGTTTCTACTTCGCATTCTCTGAGTCAAAAACACATGGCTACATAAAGAACAGCCGAAACACACCGTTGTCTTTTAGACTTTCTATAAGCACACCAATGAACCAAAATTTCCACCAAAAAAAAAATAAAAAATAATTCTACTAAATCTAGTCCAAATAAAAGGACTCATAAATACTCAAAAACAAAATATTAAAAGAAGACCTCAACTAGACAAAGGTTGTCGTATAAGACTTGCCAAGTCAAGGAAGAATATTGGAGTCCTTAAAGATGTTCCTATCATATATCTTTCTTTTGTTCTCCTACCTCTTGACCCATTATTGTTCATACATCCCTTTTATTTTTATTTGAGCAATGAACAGATTCACAAACCATCAAAAGAAAACCCTAATAGGAGCTGTTTCGATTACATAATGCGTTTTATGCCTGGCCAAGTATACTAGTCAGAGAAAGACCAGTTCATGTACCTCAAGCCCCACTTGTTCTTTAATATGACCATGTAGAGTTGTCCTCTAGCAAAAGAAATGGGAAAGTAAACCAAAGACATTAGGTATGAAAGAAGGGTTGAGGAGAAATAATAGACTTTTCTAATCCGTTCCATTTCTAAAGTTTTGCCAATTCCATTCCGCCAAGAAAGTAAGGTAGAACGATCGCCATCGTTGCTGGAATCCATGAACGAGAAAGAAATGGTCATTGGTTCCCACATAAAGTCATTCTGAAGTCTGTGATTCTGCAGGCTGATAACCTGAGACAACAAACGTTGCACCAGTTGCGTCGGAACTTGACGATCAAGCAAGCAGCGAGATGTTTCCTAGCGATCGGAGAGTATTATACTCGTCTGCGTGCTCTGAGCTCTCTGTGGGCTTCTCGTCCTCGGCAGTAAGTTCGTCATGCGCCATCTGCTATTTATACTCGATACTTTCCCTTGGTTAAAGCAACGGTGTCAGCTTCTCCGGTATGCATGACTATAAACATACAACGCTCCTTTGAATATACATGCAGCTAAACAATCTCTTCCGCAATGCATAAATGCATCAATCAAGTTATGATCATAACCACTAGTTTCAGTTTGCCTACCGATGTTGTCGTTTGGTCATATATCCTTTCACATTTACATGACTAGCGCATGTATGTCTTCCCCACAGGAGCTTAATCGGTCATGACAGTGTTGTCTCATCAGCGACAGACCTGCAGATTGTTCATCAACCACTGCAGAATCATTTTGCTTCCTTCTGAAAAGATTCCCAACCAAGAAATATGCTGTGCATATTTTCCATTTTGAGCTCATCCATGTTGTACCATGACTGTATTCTTATGCATTAGGAGATTTGTACTTGGCCCAAAAAAAAGAGCTCAAGGGTGCTAAAAGCAAGATTATTCTAATGCATTTCTTGTTGTGGTTGTTGAACAAGAGGAAGAAATTGTTAGTAAAATATGAATATATAAAAGGCTTGTTTCATATGTACCAATAAAAGCAACAGGGAAGCACTTTTCTAAGCCACAGTATGACCTTATCCAACCTACACCTAACTTCAAATAATTTCCTAAGTTGCATTAGAATAAGACAAATTTGAGTGTATGATTGTAACAAATGCTGCTTTATATAACTAATTGTCTTTTACTGCAATTATATATATATATATATATATATATATATATATATATATTCCTTTTATCAATGTTATAACACATCAGAATAATATTGCAATTAGTTTTCTATAACCAGTATCTTTAAATAGAATATTGATATAATATGAGAGGGCTAATTATGTAATTATCCTTTATAATTAATTTTTTTAGTGTCTCGACTCCTATATTTTAAAAAATTATATTGTGACTCATATATTTATGAAAGTAAAACATTTAACTTCGTTTCTCCTCATATTGTCAATTTTATTAACGAAAATATTGCATGTGTTTAATAGTAAATCGAAGTGAGGCAGAGTCAGCATGTGCTCAGTGGTAAACCTTACAGTATTTTCATTAACAAAGTCGACGATGTGAAAAGAAATAATGTTAAATGTTTCACTTTCATATATATATATAGGGATTTTAATATAATTTTTAAAAATATAAGGATTAAAATATTAAAAATAGATAAAAGCACTGTTTGATATAGCTAATGTATAGCTATGAAGTTTCCAAGAAACTTCCGAAGTGAAGAAATAAATTCTCATGTCTCCGCGAGCAAAGATGAATGCAGTTTAATTATCGGGGGAAGTGTTTCTTGCTTCAAAACTTCCTTGTTGACAATCTCCAAGAACTCATTACTTTTTGCTTCCCATTCCTCAACAATTTGGTAAACATAAAGTCAATGGAAACAAGTATTCAAAAGCTGTGTGGTATTTTAATTCCCTCCTCCATCTTTACTATAGTAAAGAAAATCCATGTGTTTTGTTGGTAAACACAATCCATGTGCATTCTAAAAAGCCACTTTCCCTAATTTAAGACAGTCTGACAATTACTGAAAGCTACAGATGACCTAATCCTGGTTACAGTGGAGGAGAGCATTAGAAGAATCAGATATAAAAGGAAGAAGAATGAATAATAATATAAGACCACATAATCTCAAGATAGCTTCAATCTTTTTATATTTCCAAAGCTAAACTGACAAGAAATGTAATACCAATAAAAGATTACATTAGTGACAAGATCATGACAAGACCTAATCAACCAATATATAACAATCAAAGATAAGTTAAAGCATGCATGATGTGTCACAGCAAGAAGGAATTGATCATAAATTAGAAATGAAACCGGGTCCAAGATCAGACAAATAATTGCACAGCTGAGGAGATTGATCTACATGAAGCAAACTGGTTTCTGATGACTTTGATCAGATTCTGCACATCCAATACATCCATCCTCAAGCATTTCAAGCATGGCAAGAAGAAATTTGAGACAAAGATGGGAATATGTGAGGAAAAAGTTAAAGCTTAATATATCCCAGGTTCAGAAATCTTGCAGCTATTGTGGCCCAATATCTGTGTCTGTGGACTGTAGACTTACTACCTTGATACCCATGTATCTCTTGGAAGAGCTTAATTGCCCCTGCTTGCTATTATACCTCCAAAATATTGCTTATATTGACATTTTTCTAATGAAATAAAATGAGGAGAAGGGCAAAAACTTTACTGCTGCAAAAGAAAAGGTTACAGATCAATAAGTATACTTCCTTTGCTTTGCACTGCTATGTTTTCTTTGGGTGGTGTGGATCATCATACTTGAGACATACTTCTAACTGAGACAGACATACTTGACACACAAACCATAAAACTAATCTACATAGTTGATGTTAGTCTATAGGTTTTACTTGGATCCCTCAAGAACCATTTTAATTGATCCTGGTGGATTTGTAGTTGTTGTTCCTGAAGTGGCTTTTGGGATTTAAGTATAATCTGCTTTTGAGGAGCTCAAAGATAAGGCAAGCATCCACTTCATTACCCAATGAACAAAGTTAGCCACCTTCATATTGTTCATTTCTACAACTCGCTAGGATTGATTGAGTGGGTGCATATTATTGTAAGTAACCACAAAGCCCCAAAGTAGGTTTTCAACTTTTTCAAATGGAAAAAAAAAAAAAAGAATAACCTTTAAACCCTTCACATCAATCTTAGGGGTCTATCGATCGACATAAGACAAAGTGTAACAATTCATGACAGTATATAATTTACTGAAAATTAGGACTATTGCATTAAGTTCTTATCAGGAGCATCAGTTCCTTATTTTATGCCTTTAGTTCCTTTTTTGTCTCTCTGATACACAAATACAAGGAATAATGCAGAGGTGCAAATCTACAAATTTTAGGTTGAAGACCATGAGATCCTGAAATTTTTTTTTTGGAACTCTAAACTTGTAAGAACAAAAGCTTATAAGTTCCCAAGATCCATGTTGGGTTGGAAACAGGGAACCTTTGACAAGACAGGCTAAGAATCAGAACCATGTTGGGTTGAAATGAGTAGAACGTACCCTCTCATCTCGACTAATAAACATGATGGCCAAATGCTTACTGAGATCTTGCCAGTGGCCATAGTGGACAGTCTGTGACCTGCACGTCCTAATCTCTCCACGTCTATGATCCGATCAACACCTTGACAAGATATGCATGTTCAGTAGTCCCAGCCATTTATGTCAACTTATGCCTTCTTTTTCCTGATCAAGAACCATAGGATCTCTTTTTACATGATATGATATGTGAGCACTACCATTTCTTTGTGAAGAGGGAGAGCTTCTCTCTTCTCTTTATTTGTTCCAATTCCTCCAGAGAATATAGCCAATCATAGCAAGTTCCATCCATGGATGTGAAGTTTCAGAAGGTCTAAGCAGCATCCAATCTAAGCTGTTCCTTCTTCTTTGCCTTGAGAGAAAAAAGGTGAGCTCGGTTGCAACCATGGCAGGCCCAGAATAGATCCGTTCCAAATCTCCAATCATGGCTATGGCGACTGAAGTAGAATAGCAAAAGGATTCCTTGGGACACCCACATGAGAAAAATGCAGCCCAAAGTATAACAAGTAGTCACTCACTTGAGCACTATAAATAGAGCCATCTCTGCTTGCCCTCCCCATCACAAAACAAAGCATTCCCTTCCCTTCTCACGGACGACATGGCGAGGCTGTCGGATCCACTGGCCGTCGGGCAGGTGATCGGAGAAGTCATCGACTCGTTCCACCCGAGCGTGAGGATGACGGTGACCTACAACTACAGTAAGCTGGTCTGCAATGGCCATGAGTTCTACCCCTCTGCAGTTGTGTCCCAACCCAGAGTGGAGGTCCATTGTGGTGACATGAGGTCCGTCTTTACCCTGGTATCTATGCTACAGCCTCCACAGCTCTCCTCTCCCCGACCCCACTGCTCCATGCATCTTAACCACGGCCGCTGCTGCTGTCGCAGGTGATGACAGACCCAGATGTGCCAGGCCCTAGTGATCCATACCTGAGGGAGCACGTCCACCGGTAAATCACATGAATCATTGCTACCGTAGAGGAAGATCGAAGAAGTGATACTGATGATTCTGAGTTGCTTTCGGCTAACCATTTGCGTTTATGGAACGACGTCATGCAGGATTGTGACGGACGTACCCGGCACTCCCGATGCGTCCTTCGGTGGGCTTTCTTTTTCCTCTCTGTCGTGTTGACGTCTCTTGTCTTCAATCTCTTTACGTGACATTTGATAGAAATAAAATAGAATGATTACATTATGTTGAAACAATATAATACTTCCTATTTATTTATACACGTTAGAAGAAGAATGTTTCTTAATATATTTACGACATCTCCTCAAGAGTTAGGGATCTTGATTGTTATCATGCCCTCGTAAGACGGTGCTTCTATCAAGAATGTCGATCTTGGACCGATGTGATGAAAGCGAGTTGCGGGTGAGAGGTTTTGTGAGAGAGTCCGTTAGTTGATCAGCCGTATGTACGTGAGAAACACGTAGTTGATGTCTGACGACTTGTTCTCGCACGAAGTGAAAGTCGATGGCTATGTGTTTCATGCGTGAGTGGAATACTGGATTAGCGCATAGATAAGTGGCTCCGACATTGTCACAATATATTGTAGGAGTAGAGGTGATGTTGATGCCAAGTTCCTTGAGGAGATTCATAACTCAATTGAGTTCTGCAGCAGCGGTGGTTATGACACGGTATTCAGCTTCAGTTGTAGAACGTGCTACTATCTTTTGCTTCTTAGAACTCCAACTGATTGGATTAGATCCAAGGAAGAGAATATACCCCGACATGGATGTTCTGTCATCAAAATTTCCTATCCAATCAACATCAACAAAGGCGTGGAGATTAAGGGGGGAGTGTTTGCGGAAAAAGATGTTATGATTGATAGTCCCATGAAGATACCGTAAGATTCGTTTGACTGTAGACCAATGCATAGCAGATGGTCGATGCATGAACTGAGATAATTTATTGATCGCAAATGAGATATCTAGACATGTGAGAGATAAGTACTGTAAGGAGCTAAAGACTTGACGGTATTGAGTTGGGTATGTAGCAGAGCTTCCATCACAAAGTTTGAGTGACTCGCCACTAGATAGAGGTGTGGTAACTGCCTTTGCATCTTGTATGTTCGTTTTAGATAATAGATCTTGAATATACTTTCGTTGTGATAGGAAGAGCCCGGAAGATGTGTATGTTGCTTCCACTCTCAAAAAATAGCTCAAGGTTCCTAGATCTTTAAAGGAGACCAGCAAGCCAATCACGTGAGTGATGGCACGTGTGACTTGATACGAAATCTTTTTGCTTATTATATTTTGGCATATATCACTTTATATTAACTATTGCGTATATGCATATATATATATATTATGATGTCCTTAGATTTGTGCAATGGGAACCAGATTGTGATGATATCACGATAATGAGATCGATTCACCTTTAAACACAGATCCTAAATTATCCCGATCATAGGTTTCTCGAGAGGGACATCGTGATAACCGGACAGACTGGTGTGCTGTATACCCGTCCATATGATGGATGCAGCT
>LVTN01000214.1:315488-332798 GCA_001649415.1 Musa itinerans | reverse complement strand
TCGACCTTACGAGGGCTATTGAGTGTCGATAGATGATCATCCACTCTCGACATCATGAGAGAAATATCCCATGTGTTCTTGCTTAGACAAATCCCTGGCTAGGGTCATTCGGGTTGAGAGAGAAAGAGTTCTCCGGGAGAATCCGATTAGAGTGAGTCTCGAGTAGAAACCGTATGGGTCTGATAACACCATGCTCTATATACGATCTCTAGGATATTAGATGGATAAAGGATTATAGGTACACGGTAACTGAGGACAGACAGATCCAATGGATTGGATTTTCCTGTATCGTCTGGGGAATATGGCATAGTAGCCTAGTACGTCCATAGTCGATGAGTCGAGTGAATTATTACAGAGATAATAATTCACTAAGTTAGAAGGAGTTCTGACAGGTATGACTCATGGCCAGCTCGATATTGGGCCTAGAGGGTCACACACATATGGTAGGCATTGTAATGAGTAAAGGTTAAGATATGAGATATCCGCCGGAGCCCTTGTCTTATTAGATATCCAATAACCCCTTGAATTATTGGATCCCATGGACGAGATCCAATAAGAGCCCATGAGAGATTATTGGATAAAGATCCACTAATATAAAAAGACTTGGGTAATTGGATGCAGATCTAATACCCACTAGGGGAGGATCCATTAGGGTTTGACAGGGGACCTCTATAAATAGGAGGGATTCAGAGCCTCATAGGTTATAGCCTTTGCTTGCCTCTCCTATTCTCCTCCCCATCTCCACCTCAAAGCAGGCCTAGAGTTTTGAGGAGCGTCGTTGCAGCCCTGCTGTGTGGATCACCGCTAGAGAGGAGGACGCTTGACCTCCTTCACCCTCTCCTAGAGATCTGTAGGGAAACAGGGATATACGATCTCCCTAGGTAACATAATATATTCTATATACAATTTGTTTCATGGATTTTTGCGCATCAATCTTCACACGACGACGAACATCTCTTTGGGAATAGGGGATTTTATTTTCTTGTTCTTCCGCTGCGCATGTGATGTCGCCCCCAAGATTTCCCAACAAGAATATCATAGCCAAATAATAGATCAGAGAATTGAGTACGCCAGGATGCGTAGTTGCCACCTTTGGATAATTTGAAGGGGATGAGGGTTGCTGCATTTATGAAGATAAGGCCTGTATGTGGGAAAGTACTATGGTTCCCTGTAGGAACAGTAATGAAAGCATCAAAGGTAGATGATGACGACATGTGGAGGATATGTACCAATGTGTGAGAGCAACTAGAAGTCTACAACGATGACAATGATCAGGGAGGGAAGAGGTGCTGGTGGCAAATGGGTTGTGGGTTGTTGATCAATATTGACAATGATCAATATCTTTGTGCAGCAGTTATGCAGTTGGGAATTTGCGCAGCGAAGTGCGTACTTCATCGTCGAGGATCATTGTTTATCGAGGCGACACTGATCTGCACCAAATTTGGGGATTTGGGCAGTTGGGAATTTGGAAATGGTTCCGGATGCTGCTTGTCGAGGCAAAGAAGAGAAGAGCAGATCACTACTGCTGCAGTTGTTGCGGTAGAGAGGGCTGCTACGGTTGTGGCAGAGAGGGCTGCTATGACTACGACAAAGAGGGTTGCTGCGGCTGCGGCAAAGAGGGCTACTGCGGTTGCGATAGAGAGGGTTGTTGCGGCCGAGAGGAGGAACTGCAGGCTGCTGCTCGTCCTAGTTCCTTCGTTCCTGGAGGGGGATCGTTGAAGAAGAACTGTAATCGTTCCTGCTGTCGCAGGAAGGCAATGATGGCTGTGCGGCAAGGACGGCGACAGCGGCACTTCTCACTTAAGCGAGATGCAGGAACGAGGAGGAGACGTCGTTGGCCGAGGAGCAGTTGCAAGGCTGCATCGGCTCTGATTCCGCAGAGGAAAGGCGATAGTAAAGAATGCCGCTGACGCAGGGAGGAGAAGAGGGAGGACGTCCGTGGAAAATGCTACAACAATAAGAGCTCTGTAGCGATAAGAGCTCGACGGAGGAAGATGCCGCTGTTGCTGCCGCCTTTCGCTAAGGAAAAACGCCACACCTGATGGCGACGCCCGGTGCGATCACGGCGGGAGCAGCGACGGAGGGGGGGAGCAACTGAGATGAAGTCGCAGTCCACGAGGCAATAGGAGAAGGTGCCGAGATTCAGTAGAGTTGGGCGGGGAGACGAGTCTACTTCGAGATGTTTAGAAGTGGCTTTTATGGCGAGAGCTCTGATATCATGATAGAAAAAAAATACAAAGAAGAATGATTACATTATATACAATACTCCCTATTTATATATGTTAGAAGAGAGAAATTGTTATCACCGGATATCTTTACTGTTATCAACATTTGAGAAGCAGGGAAGGAGGTGGTGGGCTACGAGAGCCCCAAGCCCAGCATCGGCATCCACCGCTTCGTCTTTGTACTCTTCCAACGGAAGCGAAGACAGTCGGTGGTGGCGCCACCGTCGTCACGGGACTGCTTCAACACCCGCCGCTTTGCCCAGGAGAACGACCTTGGCCTCCCGGTTGCCACTATCTACTTCAACGCTCATAGGGAGATGGCCGCCCGGCGACACTGATGGTCGTCGTCCTCTCTCTCCCAATCCGAAAGCATTGGTGTCCATTCCTCTTCGTCTCCTTTACGTGCTCGACTACGGCGATGACAGCATCATCGCTTGTGATGAATAACCTATCGATTGTACTGATGTTGTTGCAGTTGATGAATGATTTTGTTGTCGTTGTAATTGTATATCTATGAAGATGATTCTATTTAGTCGGATAGTTATTTTAGTATTGGAACACGCAATATATATAGAATAGATTAGAAAAAAGAAATATAAGCTTATTAAACTAATGAAATTATTCCCAAACTAACGCCTTAAAAATCTTCATCAATGGTATAATTTATGAGTACATTATTCCCAAACTAAATGGAAAGTGGCTCTAATTAAATGAATTTGATATAAAACGTTGCAATTGATACCGTTAATGATCAAAATAGCAATATAATGAGGGTAACACTTGCAACCGGAAGAAAGTAGCAATTGGATTCGGAGATTAGGGTTCACCTAATTGTACGAGGAAAGGATTCGAGCTCGGTCTAAATTGAAGTGGATCCAATATAATTAGGGTTCAAGTGAAATAAAATTGAAATCGAATCGGATTTGGGCTTAAACTAATCGAGTGCAAATGGGAGCGAACGTGACAACCAAAGTGGTCGAGTCTGACCATGTGCTCGAACCGGTGCATTAATAGACGTGTCCACGTATAAAAGCCCTCGAGCGGCCGAGAACCCGAGGTCACGAGCGGCGCGACATGGAGGCTCCGCCACCGCCACCGCCCGCCGCTTCCTCGGAGCAGCCGGTCCCCGCCGCGGCTTCCTCCCAGCCGCCGGAGCCGACGCAGACGCCATCTCCGTCTCTGTCTCCCTCGCCCGCCCCGGATCCCGCGCAGCCACCGCCCGTCTCAGCCCCTCCTCCCCCATCTGCCGCCCCTTCCGCCTCCCAAAACCCTCCCCAACTCCAGCCCCAGTCGCTTCCTCCGTCTCAGTCTCAGCCGCCACCGCCCCAGCAGCCGATCCAGCAGCCGCGGCCGCCTCTCGTGCGGAACCGTCCCCCCGCCCCTTTCCCTCACTTCTCGCACCACCTTCCCTCTTCCGCTCCTCCGTCCTCCTCCGCCTCCGCCTCCGCCTCCGCCTCCGCCTCGGCCCCCGCCTCCTCCTCTTCCGCCGCGCCTGCTCCTTCTCCTTCTGCCGCATCGCAGAGAGGAGGGCTCGCCATTGGGGTCCCGGCTCACAGCTCACACCTCCCGAGGGCCCAGCAGCCCGTGGCCACCTATTCCTCGATAGGCGCCTCCCCAGCCTTCAATCAGCCATTCACTGCGTTGCCTCGCATGACGGAGCAGTCCTCGGCAGCCAATGCCCAGGTATCGTTTCGTTTGAGCTTTACCTGACAATCTAATCTAGGGATCTGCCTCTTTTTTTTGCGGCTACAGTGACATACTTCAATGGTTGTCTCGATGTCAAAATGTAAGTTTGACGACTAAGTGTCTTGATCGGAAGCCCACTGTAGATACAAGTAGGATGTTGAAGGGAGATGACTTGAACTCATTATTGCATCCCGTTGTTACATAATACACATTCGATCTGAGTTGAGCATTCAAAGGGAAAGAATTTTTTAGTTATCAACAGTGGCATTAAAACTTTAAGCTATAAGTTCGGCTTCCTACTTGCATTTTATGCTATTTAAGCTATATGTTTTGCTTTCTTTCCCTACTGATTCAGCTTAAAGAGATTCACTGGCAGTAGAAACTGAGTGATTGATTCTGGAGGATTGAATATAGATCTGGTCGAGTATATTCCATTCGTAGGATGTTAATGGAACTTATCCTTTTCGTCTAATATTTCAGGTAAGGCAACCCATTCAAGGGATTCAGAATATTGGAATGATTGGCTCTCTTAGCACTACGACACAGATTCGACCAGGTGGGGCGACTGGGCCTCCACAGCAGAGGTTGGTTCAGCCAACATCAAGAGCAGCATCTCCATCAGCTAACCAAACTTTAGGTTCACAGGTAATTTGAGATTTTTTTTTTTCATTTCTTGCATTTGGTAAACATTTTAATACATCTTGCACATGGTTGTCATCTCATTTAGAAGAATCAGATGTATACCAGTTTTCCTTATAACAAAGAAATTTCTTCTTGATGTTTGAAACAGTAATTGTGTTGGCTTATTGTAGTCATGTCTTCTGCATTGATTATTTAATTAAGTAGGAAATAGAATTAGAAAATTTGTTTATGATCGTGTTACTTTCTTTTGGAGGGAATGCCACTCAACTTTGATATTGCTTTTCGGAAAAATGGAGTCTCACCAATCAAATAGATGCAAATGTCCCTTCCTGTGGCCACAGATTGGTGCATGTTAATCTAGATACATTTGCATAGTTCTATGCTTGTTTGGTTCCATAAAGCCACTGATTACATTGTACTCATTTTTGCCAAATAAACAATGGAATTTTTTGCTCTTGTCATGCTGCGTTTTGTATTCTGTTTAGTCATTAGTGCATTCCTTTTGTACTGGCTTTTAGTTTCTTTAACTTTGCAGTTTGCATCAAATGGTGCTTAAATAATACTTTGTTTTACAATTTACTTTTGGAGAAGAAAGCTTTTTTTTTTTTAATACAATTTTCTTCCTGTTGCCATGTGATATCCTGAGCTTGATTATTACTTTTCTGCAGAAATTCCCCAATTCTGGTTTGATAAGGGGCCCTTCCATGGTTTCATCTGGTTCCATATCCTCTGTGCCACAGCAGTCGTTAGTCTCATCGCAAGGAAAGCAAATGCCTGCATCTTCATCATCATTTAGGCCCCAGGTGAAGCCAAATATTCTGCAGCAAAGGCCACACAGTCTCCAACAAACTCAGCAACTGCCTTCAGCAGCTTCTCATCAACAGCAAATACCAACATCCCTGCAGCAGCAACAACAAAAACAACAACAATTTCAGATGCAACAACAGCAACAGCCACAGTTTCACCAACAACATTCTTCACCACGTCAAACACAAGAGTACTATAATCAACAAAACCTACAGCTAAGGAACCAGCAGCAATTGCTACAACAACAGCCTGCACGACCTCTTGGACCCACAACTACTAAGCCAAATCCGCCGACATTAGTCCAAACTAATGTTGCACAACCAGCAGTTACGCATCCAGTTGTTGGTACAGATGCTGCAGAATCTGGAGACCATATTCTTGGCAAGAGAAGCCTTCGTGAGTTGGTTAGCCAGGTAAGTGAATTTGTATTGTAATCTTATTATATACTGTATCAGTGTGCTGAGATTGATGGATTATTTAGATCAAAAGTTGCAGCCTTTTTGATCCCTCATTTCTCGTTTGCACTTATATCTAAAATCAGCTACCTTCATAGTTTGCACCATATTGAAGGGGCATCCTACAGAAGTGCCACCTAGAAATCTGTTCAGCTGTAAATATTTACATAGCATGGGCCTTTGTTTTGTGATAGCTTTCACTTGCTTTTATGGAACATGCTTACTGAAAATTATGTGCCGTACAATCTTCATAATTTGGTAATAACTTATTGCAGATTGATCCATCTGAAAAGTTGGATTCTGAAGTTGAAGATGTTCTTGTTGAGATTGCTGAAGATTTTGTAGAATCTGTGAGTTCCTTTGCCCACATGATGATGGTGTATTTACTGCACGACAATATGTACATTGGTTTGAGTTAGAACCTTTAAACAAAATTGCTTGCTTTTCTTTCTTAAGAATGCATATACTGTGGAGCCTCTTTATCATACCTATTCGGGATGGAATTGTAACTTGACTACTTGAGTTCACATTTATTTTGTTTTATAACCCAAGTTGTGTCCAGGTCAATCACATAAATTTCATAGACCAACTATTGGTTTCTTTGTCAGCTTTCCTGGATGGCCTTACTTTCTTTGAAATTTGCTATACCTAGCATCAAATGCACTAAAAGAAGAGTATTTATGACAGATGATTAATGGAAGGATGAACCACATTGGTTTTGTTTGTTATTGGACAGTCCTTTTATTTCTAACTCAGATCAGTGTGAAGGATATTCCTTTAAAGTTTAAACTATCAGTTTTGTTTTGTTTTTATTATTTCAGTATTCCGGTATGGATCACCTTTTATCCTCTTCTATGACCCATCAGATGTGAGCCTTTCTCAATTATATGAGTCCATTATGCAAAGTTTATATTCTAATTTAGGACTTGACATTTTTCTTGGTCTGCATCTTTCCAAAATATTATATGCTTAAAAGATGATTTTAGAAGATGGTGCTCGATGAGCTTAGAAGATGATGCTCTCGTGGTACCTAAAACATTAATTTGTTTAAAATAAAAGGTATGAATTTTATGTTAACCTATGTGTGGTTGAAGTATATATATCTTCAATTTATTTCTACTTAAACCATTAAACTTGCCTGAATTTGACCTTGAGATGTTATGGCCCAAACTGTTGTGCATTTGTGCATCAATTAAGTTGCGAACCAACTACGATCTTGTCAAACTTTATTGTTTTCCCTTTCAGTGTCAATTTGTTCATGATATTTTTATCTTAAGCAGGTAGCAACTTTTGCTTGCTCCTTGGCTAAGCATCGAAAATCTACTACATTAGAGGCAAAGGACATACTCCTCCATGTAGGTGAGCAGTTTAATAATTTCCTGTTGTTTTGTTTTCTTTCAACTTTATTATTCTTTGTCCCTTGCATTTTTTTTCTATGTTAAATGCTAAATTCAAATTTTCCTGTACAGAGAGAAACTGGAACATGACGCTACCTGGTTATGGTGGAGATGAGATCAAGTGTTATAAGAAGCAGGTACTTGAGAATATGTAATCGGAGAATCTTATATTTTTTGTATGCCATGTAAACAATTCAATCTTGGATATGGACGTGCCGTTATGTTCACAAATTCTTAGTGTTATACCCACAATTACCTGCTTAGGAGGACGAAATGACTGCACTGAGAGCATTTGACTTTCACCAGCTTTCCACCTTGCTACTGTCTGGTCGTCTCTCTACATTCTCTGTCTCCATCCTTATACAGAAACCTTTATGTGCCTAATGAGAGACATTTCAAATGTGAGAGACGGTAATGCTGGTGGTGTCTGAAAGAGGGCAACAAGGAGGTGAGGGAGACAACGTGACAGGAAAAAAATGTTTGGCTAGTCAGAGGTCTAATTCCAATGGTTGACCAAAAAGGGAACATAAGAAAGAATTCCACTGGCAGTTCATTAGGTTTGTAGGGTTATATATGATATTTGGCATATTAGTGTATATCTATGGCTACTTGCAGGGGTAGCTCATCCAATTCTTTTTGGATTATGAATGAAATTCATGTTACATTTAAATTGCTGTTGCGTCATGTTGTTCTTTTTTCCTTAAGAAACTTATACAAAATATTTGGTTTTGATTTCTTTGGGACAGTTCATAAATGATATTCACAAAGAGAGGCTTGCTGTGGTATGTTTTCCATCTATGCTTTCTTCTTGTTACTCCTTATATTTGCAAACTTCATTCTCATGCTACATGTTTCAACTAATTTTCCATTTCCATTCACCGATCATATTTACTTTATGTATTGCACATAATGGACAAGAAAAGATCTGGCTTATTCAGCTGACTACGGTTGGCATCATTCTAAATTATCTTCCTTTTGCAACTTTGAACTGATTGATCTAGGTTTAAAAGCTAAAACAAAAGTTGGAGGATGCTTTTATGAGGGTCTGTATTTCTATGGAGAAACAACAAACTGACATATATGAGTGTTATGATGGAGTTTGTTCTAATCACTGCCCATGGTATGATCCATAAACGTGGGTTGCATGCTATGTAAATTATTGGATTTGTATTTGGCAATTTGGAGCATCTTGCCTTATTTGCATTCCATGCTAAAGTCATTTTTCTGTCAAAAGCTACTGACTATGTTGACGAAGATAATAATTCCCATGATTTTGGATCCACAGAATGAAACAATAATGAACACGAACCATCATGTAGAATATTATTGTACATGAAATCCATGTTTGAATGTGGAGTTATATGATGACTATCATTCTTTTATTTAGTCTAATGTAAGGATGTCAATGTATAATGTAGAATAAAATTTATATGTAATATGCAATAAGTATTAGTTGTGGTCTTAGAAGTTAATTCAGAAGTTATAAATGAATTTTAGATGCAGTGGAAATTTAGAATAATGGACAAAATGATAGGTTAAACAATCATTTGTTTTGGTCCAAATATGAAAATGTTGCATAATAATTGAAACTACAAACTAAAATAAATGGGACAGTCTAGTACATGAGACTCTCACCAATGCAAAATCTGAGAATAATTAGTTGCCAACAATGCAACTAGGCTAGTACATGAGACTCTCACCATTGCTAGCATATTATATCGTTACTTTTTCAAGCAAAGAGATTTTCTCCAAATCTTAGTCATCCAAGTTGCAAAGAAGCAACTTCATCATATGTCAGTGCTGAACCTCTAATTGAAGCTGCAATATGCTAGCATTAAACGGTAGCGGCTTGTCGCATTAGTCTCTTGCTTTGGTCGGGGTTGGGGGCAGTATTCCCTTCAAGCAGAGAGGTTATTTCTTCGACTTGAACATATAAAATCTAGATTAGAAAAAGATCATCCTAATACATATGCTAACTACTTGTATATTTGGAAATCAAAAACAGGTTGGGTGAGCTGTTTTTTTTGTTTTGTTCATCTCATTTAAGGGATTTACTTTCAGAGTATTGTAAAGTGAAATTTATCAATGATGACACAAGTATGTTTAAGAAAGAGGAACATACAGGCAGATTGCATGACTAATCTGAAAATTCTACGGTCGGTAACCATATGTAATAAGGTCCTTGCTGGTAACATGAAAAGGTAAGGAATAAAAGTGAATACTTGGCACGATCTTGTTATATTTTGTGATCTTTGGCAGTAATAGTTGCGTGTCTGGTTGAGAGCAAGGAATAACTTGTAAATTTCGTCTTATAATGGACAATGAATTTGATGCTTATGCTGTATTTCTTTGTGCAGAGTTCTTTATGCATGTCAAGAATTTAATGCATATTTCTTTTATTTCAGATTAAGAAGTCAATGGCTGCAACAGGTGATGCAGCAAATGCAAAGAATGCCTCTGGTGGTCCAGCTGCAGCCAGTTCAAAATCTCATGCACCAAAAGCACCTCCCATTGGTTCGCCCAAGGCTTGAGGTACTTACTAGTTAAGGCAAGCCAGCAAGGAAAAAAAGACAAAAAAAAACCTTTTCCGAACAGCTTTGTTGTTAAAATTAAAACTTTATTTTTACACTCACAAGTAGCAATTAACTTAATATTTGTGCCTGTGATTTGTCCAGAATAGCTGCTGTCTTGAGTAGATCTGTGTACATGTGGTTTTACAAGGAGTCGAGAAGAAGAGTATACCTGATTGGAAATCAATCTTGTTGAATTTGTGGGGTCCAATTGTAATGCCTTTGGTAGGTGCAAAGTGTTTTCACAAGCTGAGATGCATCAAATCGGGTATATTTTCTAGCAGAGTGATGTAGAAATATGATATTGTTTTCCTTATGCCTTATGAACTAAATTGCTTCCTCTTTTAAGTCCTCTGAATTCAGTATAGTCTTCTGAACTAAACTGTTTCTTTGAAGTGGAAGTGGATGAAACTGTGATATCTTAGGAACAGATTTGAGCAGAATGGGGCCCATGGCCTACCTATCCCTCAATCCTGAAATTATCATCAATATATTTTATTTTAGTCACGTGCTTAAGAATCAAGTTTGGGGTTTTAGTTACTACCAAAAAGAAAAGAAGTTTGGAATTTGGTTTGGATTGCAGTTAGATTTATACAAAATTAAAATAAAATATCATATTTCTACAACATCCCAATACACCCCGATGCTTGTTTGCTATATCGTCTTATTTCTAGATGAGTCGCAAAGGGTTAACGAACATACAAAGGTGATCAAGAGCGGAATCAGAGGGATTTAAAAGCTGTCAAACCAATTAGGGTTGTATTGCAGAAAGCAATCGATCGGGATCTTCGGTATGATAGGTGATCAAGAGAGGGATCAAAAAGCTATCAAGCCCCAATTAGGGTTGTAGGTTAGAAAGGCAATCGATTGGAATCTTCAATATGATAGGTGATTAAGACCGGGATCAAAAGAATTAGGGTTGTATGCAGAAAGCAATCGATGGAGATCTTCGACGTAAAGACAAATTCATGAAAATTTGGAGAGCTTTGAAAATAAAATAATTAAAAGATGAATGATATCCGATGTTGGCAAAGACAAGAAAGAGATAAATATATGTTATATATTGTTTGATATGGAGGACTAAATGATAAATCACTTTAAATCTTGGATTTCATGTGTGACGTTAACAATATTTAGCATTACTCACACTATAAATGGATCCTTAAAAAAATAAAAAAAAAGACTCCAACTCATTTTAATGAATATTCTCGTAAATCTGCCACGTCATCGATGGGCCCCAAGAACAAATTTGTCACAATAATTATTTAACAGACCGGTCTGTACCATTCTCCACTATTTTGGTGGAGCCCCCACCAGAACCATGCCTACCAAATCTAAAAGCATCTTCTCCTGCTCGTGTTAGTTGATGTAGGGCAACGTTTTGTCAAAAAAGCAAGCAGTCGGTGGCATCAGAACCTTCCTTTTGTGAGCCCGCCACGCTCAATATCTTTTCCATCCGCGCATCAATATCGCTCAATCTATTTCCATTGCCTTCTCTGACGATTCTTGCGTCCTCGATGCTCTCTTCCTCCTCCTCTCGCTAGGGTTGGTTGTACTCCCTACTCTTTCCTGTCTCAGTCGCCCCTTCTGTTGTCGATGTCTCTGATGGCGCTGAGGGAGCAGCTCAACGTGTTGGTGAATTCCATGTTCCTCGAGGTACTCAATCGCTTCGGTAACTTCGATCCCTTTTTCTTGTCGAGGAACAAATGGATTAAAAAAAAAAAAAAATCCGTTTTTGGTTGGCTTTTGTGTTTGTGATCGCTGATTTGTCGTAGTAGCGTCGTCTTTTCATCGTTAAGATCTCGTACAAGGGTTTAGTTTTACGACGGGTTTTTTAGGGGGTTTAACATAATCTTTACATTTTTCCTTTTTCTGCATTTATTTTGCGAAGATTTTGTGTTTTTGTGTGGTTGTAGTCGCTCTTCTGTCGTAAAGAAGTCGTCTTTTCGTCGTTAAGATCTCTTACGAGGTTTTAGTTTCATGATGGATTTCAATCTGTTGTTTGAATTCTCTGAATCGAGATCTTGGTGTTCGTCTGGATCAATTTATTGGTCTCCGCTATTTTAGATCCCCGAACTGACTTGAAGTTGACTTCCCTGTTTGATCAATTTGCTGCTCGTTGTTAAAGGCAAGGCCTTAATTTGGTAGATCACGTTGCTCTTATGATTCGTGCTTTTACTGATGAATCTGCGAAGCAGATGGCGAATATCTATAATGGTATGGCTTGCGAGATCGCTCTAATTTGGTCAACCCTTGTGGCTTGCAGGGTTTGTTGGACCAACAGTTCCGACAGCTTCAGATGCTACAAGATGCAAGTAGTCCTGGTTTCGTTGCTGAGGTGATCACCTTGTTCTGCGAAGATTCGGAGAGGATGCTGACAGAGCTGACAAAACTGCTGTATGTTCTAGCAACACTGTTGTTCAAGCTTCATGTGTATCTTGATCAATCTGACCTATGTCGGGCAGGGATCAAGCTGTTGTTGATTATCAAAAGGTGGATGCTTACGTTCACCAACTGAAAGGAAGCAGTTCAAGGTGTTTGTACATTTTTTTTGCTCCTTTTTTCTAGTATGTTTCTTCAATTGCTTGCATTTCAAAATGATGTTATTTTTCCCTGGAAATTTTCCCTTCTTCGGCCACTGACTTGTAATCATTCTACTGAATAATGACATGATAGACAGAAATATGTTGAGCAGTTGAAGAATAACCATAAAGCAAAATTTCTGTTGGATTTGCTAATTTGACATGCAATTTATCCAAAACCATGGTACAAAACACAACGAAACTTTTTGCCCAGCATAATGTCATTTTCTCTTTCTATTTATTATTAGTTTGTTCTGTTTATATTATTTGAAATTAGGTTTGTACAGTATGATTTCAGAAGTAGAGGTGTCTTCCCAATTAATGGTATGTAGTGTCATAAAATGATGCTGAGAACAGCAGCTACAAGTTACAACCAGGTCGTGATCTTTGAACTATTGTTCACTTCTTGCCAATAGGTTTGCAGTGGGTTTTGGCTAATGCGATACGGTATATGATGAAGCACAGTGCTAACTTGTTCTTGCTCTAATAAAGATCAGGCCCACGAACACCTTTGTATGTTTTGGATTATCAGAATGTGGCATACTATTCTTGTTCTACTAAAGATTACACAATTAAGATCTGTAGAAAATGAAGATTGAACTCGGGGAGTCTTGGCAGGAGTCTGAGAGGTTTTCAGTGGGATATCCATTTTGTTTTTATAGACCCGATGATGCCTTTTCAGATTGAATGCAACCTCTCTTTGCACTTGTGGTGGTCACATTCAATTTTCCATTCTTGGAGAAGTTTAAAACTAACTATCAATTTGAAAGTTTTTAAATTCATTTATCACCTTGTCTATGATGGCAGAAAAAAATAATTCAATTATCTGACTATACACCAATTAATGCAAGTGTGCAATGTGCAATGTGCTAAGTACTTGCACACCAATTAGTGTGCCGTTACTGCCCAAATGGCTGTACATGTCAATTCATCTCACATGGCATTTAAGCAAAAAACAATTGAAGGAAAATATCCTTAGTAGTAAAGTAGTCATTTTTTTTCTTTCCAGTGTGGAACTAGAGTTTCCGTTGCACATATTTACACTGGCTCTTCATCTTCATGGCTTAAAAACAGAAGTATTGAAAGGCCCATTTAGGTAGTGCAAGAAACATTAACATAGAATTGGTTTTTAAGCCATCTTTTTCAAGATGGTTTATTGACCTTGAAAAGCTTTCAGAGTCGCAAATTCATACAGATAGTCATCAAAAGAACAAGTAGAAACATTGCCTATTCCAAGCACTGATGGAAAACACATCTAGAACAAGTAGCTGAACAATTGTAATTTTGTGTCATTGTCATGTCCATTTTGGTCATGCTACTTTATAGCCCTCAAAGCATGTCAAATGCTTCAAAATAAATTGATAAAAAATGTACAATCAGCTTATTTCTATCATCTTATGTGTATAAACATTGGCAACATGTATATTTTGGACTTTTGATGTATTGTGATTGTAAACAACTTCTTAATATTATGGGTAAGCTTTTAAAGTTTTTCTATGAATGGCTATAAATAATGTGAGATTATGTTATGCTTTTCATAGGCTACATAAACACTGATTATGGGTTGCCTAAATTGTGCAAAATATATCTTTGCATTTAAAGCTGTATCAATACACATATATATAACTACTGTGTCCACATCCTTTAGTGTCCTACTTTTCTAAGATTTGCCAAGTAGTCATGCTCATATTGTAAGTGTCCATGTCCATGCTTTCTCTTTGGAAAACTTATCTTACAAACAGGTTTCCTTAAATTAGCTTCTGATTTGCATTTTTGAATGCTAAGGTGGTTTACCTTGTTCTCTTCATGAATAACTCCAAGAAATGTCGAACTTATTGCACTGCGATAAATCCTTGGAGCTCAGTGTATCTTTAATTGTATTTTAAAACAATTACTATATATAGAAAATCATTCATGACTATTTGTTGCCTATTTTGAGAACCTCATCCAGTTTTTTCCTATACGGGTCTGTTGTTATGCAGTGTCGGTGCGCAAAATGTAAAATTGGCATGTATTCAGTTCAAGCAGTTTTGCGAGGAGAATAATAAAGAAGGGTTAGTCTTGTTGCTCAAGATATGCAATCACATAAATATATTAAAAAAAAATTCTCTTAAAATAAGTTATAAATGTCAAAAATCCTCATTTATCAAAAAAGAATGGAGCAATAATTAATGATTTGATTGCTTTAAGTTCAATCATTGTCTTTGTTACATCTATGATTTAAAGGCTTGGCATCTCATTCTGTGGCTCTTCTTTGACTTCTACCTATAATGAGAAGAGGATCTCTTTATCAGGTGTCTTAGTGCGTTGAACATGGTCAAACATCAATATTATTCTCTGCGGAGCAAATTTGACACTATGTTGCAGGTAATTCTTTTCTTGTTTGACTGAAAATGCTATGAAAATAGCATGGATGTTCCAGATTTAGTTGGTTATTGTTTATTACAACATCTACTCCTACCAGGCAATTGTATGGTGAATCATGTCTAGTGTGATATGCGATTTTTTCTCAAAACAATCGTTAGATTCTAGCAAGGAAAAACCATTTTTTTCAATCACTAAAAGTGAACATGCTGGAATTTTTGGTAAAATTTTATTATGCTAGGTAAAATAGACATACACTCTGATCTTATATGCTGGTTTTATTGTTGTCGGATTACAACAAGTTACTATATACCATGTTGATTGGTTTGGTGTGGACACGGTTTTAATTCATAAAGGCGCTTCAATTTTTTGCCTTTTTGTTGTCAAATTTCCATGCAGATTATCCTGTCAAAAGGTTGAATAAAATAGGACGTCTTTGTAGCAACTCTTTTACATCACCTTCTCTACAGGCACATCTAATTAAGTTTCAAGGATTCAAAAACTGATTCTCAAATTGCAAATTGTTATTTAAATCTTTGAATATCAAGAGAGTTTTTCCCACTTGAAAAGCGACCTTGAATTGAATGACCTTGGCTATCCTCTAGCTTTTAAATTTTTGTTAGGAAATTATAGGATATATCTTCTCAATCAGACCCGTTGGTGGGAGTTTAGTGGACTGGACTGTCCTTTATGTCAATCAGACCCCTTTCGCTTAAGGGTTTTACTTCCGTTTGTCCTCTGTACTCATTGGGTTTGATTTAGTTTTCAATCTCAAGATTTTGTGCATACGCATTTCTATTTTCTAGTAGATAATGTCAGATGAAATACATTTTGGTGATTCGTTCTTTTTTATCATGAGATTCATTCTGAAGTTTCCATTGGTATGCTTTTATGTTTTATAAGACATAACGGCATATGAAGACTCAGGTGGAAGTTCTGCTTGCTTATTCCTTTCAGATATGAAAGTCATACATAACAGAAGTTTTCACTTACCTTTTGCTGCTTGTAGCTTCACATCCGTTGGATATGACTATTTCAAAATCTTTCTGATAGTGATAAAGTCTACATGGTTATAGTTCATTTACTACACATATGCCAACATCTACTTGAACAAACTACATGATTAAATAATTGAATTAACAACATAGAGATTGCTACCATCTCTTGTTTGTGCGAGCTGTTTGCCATTTTACATAGGAGTAGGTCACTTCCCCTTACTTGAAAGTAAATCATCATAGGTATATTCTTAATTGTGATGATACTTACATTTGAGGGTTTTTGTTTCATTGTTTTGGCATGCCACTTACTTTTGTCTAGTGATCATGAAATGGTCGCAATCCATAATTGCATTGCTATTAGGGTGGGTCTTTTAGTTGCTATCTTGCTGTCATTCCTTGTATGGGCTCCCATTTCACCACCAAGCTTGATTGAGGCAATGACAAGGTCTTTCTCACAATACAAAGTGGTATCATGAGTTTGCAATCTCAATGAGCCCATCGCTAGAATGTTCAAATGAAGCACAGTTATCGGTGTTCACTAGATTTCTTTGAGGACATCCCCTTGTGTCAGATAAGGGAATGACCATGACATGTTCATCTGAGTTAACTCGGTTTTATAGCTGCCCTTTTTGTTGAAATTAGTGCTGCACAAACTAAGCGGCAAAGCCATAGCAGCATGTTTCATATCGTCAAACCACAGTTGATCCAACACCCCCTTAGATTGTTTGAATTTCCTTCGCAATTAGAATTCGACATAATGCTAATGCATAACCATTCATGAACCTATAAACTAACTTATGTCTATTCTTATGCAGCTTGAGCAGAGGATCCAAGCATATGACAGCCAACAACAAAACTAGAAAAAAGCGGCACAAACGATATCATATCATCTGCTCTTCGTGTTCCTGTAAATTGTACTGTTTGACTTCACACATTCGGTTCAAAACATATCTCTGAGACCAATTGGGAACTTGGTAGGTTAGTGATATTAACAAGTCTCATGCATGTCACTGGGAATGTAGAACCTCTTCAATCTTTGTGAAGGACTGACGTTGGTAACTGATTCAAACTTGATATTAAACATCAATAACTTTAACCCGACTTATTTGTTATTGGGTTGGTTCGATATGTGACCTGATTAACCCCATTTATTGTCATTGCTTGTTGTTGATTAAGCTCAATGATGAATGAGACTTGTTGGGTATGAAACAGATCAAATTTGAAGAATAATTTGACCTATCAAGGTGTTGGTCATTTCGGATCAAATGGGTATCCAGAGTCTGATAGATGGTAAACGGGTCAGGTTGATCCATCCATTTGCAACACAAACCCATCATGTTGTCATGTTAAGTGTGTTATGTGTATGTGTATATATATATAAATATATATATATATATGTATATACATATGTATATACATATATATATGTATATGCATATATGTATATGTATACATACATATATATATGTATATATATGTATATACATGTATATATATGTATATATGTATGTATGTATATATATATATATGTGTGTATGTGTATATATATATATATGTATATGTGTGTATATGTGTGTATATATA
>LVTN01000214.1:250747-314846 GCA_001649415.1 Musa itinerans | reverse complement strand
TACACATATATATATATACATATATATACATATATATATATTATATACATACATATATATATTATATACATACATATATATATTATATACATATATATATATATATATATATATATAGCTTCCGACGAAGCCGACTACTCAACCGAACCGATCCGAAGAGTCCCGTGATGGGCCAGGAGGCGACCGGCTACAAGACGCCGCCGGAGAGGGACCGCCTCGACGCCGCCCGCACCCGCGCCCCCCGCCGCCGCCAGATCCGCAAGACCTTCAACAACCTCAAGATCACCATTCTCTGCGGCGTCGTCACCATCCTCGTCCTCCGTGGCACTATCGGCATCGGCAACCTAGCCGGCGCCGGCGCTGGCGGCGAGGCCGACGACCAGAAGGTCGTCGAGGACATCGACCGCATCCTCCGCGAGATCCGATCCGACTCTGACCCTGACGACGACGACAAGATCCCTTTCGGCTTCAACTCCACCGCCGCCGCCCTCAACTACACCTCAGCCTCCGTTCTCGCCGCTGCCGCGAACTACACCCTCGGTCCCAGAATCTCTGACTGGGACGAGCAGCGGCGGCGGTGGTTGGGCGAGAACCCGGGGTTCCCGAGCCGGACCTTCGGCTTGAAGCCGCGGATTCTCCTCGTCACGGGATCCCCTCCCAACCCCTGCGACAACCCAATTGGCGACCACTACCTTCTGAAGGGCACCAAGAACAAGATCGATTACTGCCGCCTTCATGGGATTGAGATCGTCTACAACATGGCGCACCTCGACCGGGAACTCGCCGGGTACTGGGCGAAGCTTCCGCTGATCCGGCGGCTAATGCTGTCGCACCCGGAGGTGGAGTGGATCTGGTGGATGGACAGCGATGCGCTCTTCACGGACATGGCCTTCGAGATCCCTCTCGACCGTTACGCCGCGCACAACCTCGTCGTCCATGGCTACCCGGATCTCATTTTCGAGAAGCATTCCTGGATCGGCCTCAACACCGGCAGCTTCCTGCTGCGGAATTGCCAGTGGAGCCTTGATTTGCTTGATGCGTGGGCGCCGATGGGGCCCAAAGGCCCCATTCGCGACGAGGCTGGCAAGATACTGACAGCGAACCTGCAGGGCCGGCCGGCGTTCGAGGCGGATGATCAGTCGGCGCTCATATATTTGGTCTTGTCTCAGCAAGATCGGTGGGGCGACAAGATCTACATTGAGAACTCGTATTATTTGCATGGATACTGGGCTGGGTTAGTGGACAGGTATGAGGAGATGATGGATAAGCATCATCCTGGTTTGGGGGATGAGAGGTGGCCTTTCGTCACCCACTTTGTGGGTTGCAAACCATGTGGTAGCTATGGGGATTATCCTGTGGAGCGCTGCTTAAGCAGCATGGAGAGAGCTTTCAATTTTGCCGATAACCAGGTCCTCAGGATGTATGGATTTGCTCATGGAAAACTGTCTAGTCCTAAGATTAAGAGGACCAGGAAGCAAACAGCAAATCCACTGGAGTTCTTGGATCATCTTAATCTTGAAGCCAGGATAGAAACCAGAGGATGAGCGAGGCCATTATCTACACAAGCATCGTTCTCAGAAATCTCAGGTCTGCGGTGCCTTTTTGTTGCTTCGTTTGATAATATTTTGCTTTATTGTAGTGCAAACTTGAGCCTATGGTTAAGTCACTACATCTGAAGGTAAAATTGAAGATCTTTAGGTTTCAGTTTATTTAGGGTTTTTTATCTGGGAAGGAACATGGAATGGAAGGAAAAAAATTCTTTTGTAAACACCTTAAATGTTTTCTCATACATTTTTTGTAATGATGATGAAAAACTGTTTCGGTGACTATCTTTTCCTTACATGATTGCTATTTAAGATTGTGTAACTCATTTTTCTTTTGTTCTATGTGTCAGCTATAGATGACAAAGAAACACTTGTGGATGATCACACGAGAAATATACAAGAAGTAAAGGAAACCCTTTAAAAAAGAATCTATTCATGAAAAAAGATGATTTACTTATCTGCCAAGTTAATATTGCAGTACAATCTTAACTCAATCTTGGTTTCTAGAGTCTATAAAATAATCATAGCTCTTTTAGCATGACTGATTTCAAAAAGGAAATCAACTTTGACACCAAGAAGGTAATCCTTATGTACACCTTTGAGGTGAACTTTATGTTTTGTCCTCTTTTCATGAGCCTGGACTTCTTTTCTGGAATATTATGTGAAAGATGCTAATCTTTTTATGTTTCTTCTCAAGGTTTTTTTGGTTCTCTAAAATACTTTAGTTTCCTTCATGTATGTTCACTATGTGTCTACATTTAAGAGAGAGATTTAATATTGTCCACACATTACTCTACCTCTCTCTGTTTGGTAATACTCGAGTCTTGAAGAATCCAACTTGTGGACAAAGACTTGTTGTTTGGAGTTCTTGGATTTACCTTGTCATTATCTGATCAAATATGCCTACGTTCAATAATTTGGATAGAACAGGATTTTAATTAGATGGTCCAAAATACTTTGACCAGATTCACTAATGGTGGCACTTATAAGCTAGACCAATCTAATCTAAACTTGTCTTGTGACTATATAACATGATATTACATACTCATAAATTGTTGGAGTTCCGTTTGTTCTCGCCAAGTCCTAATATATATGATTGCCTTACTAGTTCAAGCATCAAGTAATTTAGATTATAGGATAATATCTATAGAATACTATATTACTTGTAAATACTAGTAGAAGGTCTAAAAATAAGCTAAGTGCATGCAATAAATCACCCACCCAGTATTTAGTGATAGGCTGTTAAATTATTGCATATTTTGATAAAAGCACAGCAGGAAAGGTTTATTTTAGACTGATAAGAGTGACAGTGAATGAAAACTCGAGAGAAAGCCTGAGAGTTTCGATCAACAGTGACTGAGGACATGTGCAACTTCAGAACATATGTATTTAATCTGTGATATTGTTTTTATGTAACATTACCAGCAAGGAAGATACTAGAATGGCACCTGCATGGTTCCATGTATGCTACGATGATGTTCCAAATAATATGGCCTTTTATTTTTGAGTCTCATGTTCAAATCTGTCTCAAGAATTGCATTTCATACATGGTCTGCGGAGAACTATCAAACTGAAAAAATTCTTTTATTGCTTTTTAATATAATCATTAAAAGAATGCATGAGATTCATAGCTTGGTGCACGAGGCTCCTTGGCCCCCATATCTGTGCTGGTACCTGATGTTAGTTTCTATCAAGGTCTGCCGTTTCGATGTGTACCGCCCGGTACGGGCGGTATGTACCGGTCCGACAGGTTACCGGTACGCGGACCGCCCGTTACCGGCGGTATGTACCGGTTTTCGACTGTAGCACTGTAGCACTCTAGTATTGTAGCAGTGCACTGTAACATCGTAAACAGTGCACTATAACACTGTGGCACTGTAAACAGTATACTGCAGCACTGTAGCAGTGCACTGTAGTACTGTACTGTAGCACTGCTACAATGCTCGGTACACTCATACCATACCGTACCGAGCCCAGATCGAAACTCCGGTACGGTACGATATTGCGGACCTTGGTTTCTATACCTGGAAGTATTTCAAGCAAATTTGTGGCAAGTGCTAGTTTCCTTGGATGTCATCTGTGGGCCTGTGGCTGCTGTACAGAAGCTATGTGGCAATAGGCTTTTCCTCCTCTGGAGGGAATGCTTGACAGATCCTGCATTAAGATTTCTTTGTCTCTACTGCAGGAAGTATGAAATTACATCTAAATAAAACTTCCAAGTAGATGCTATTTTTAGAAAGCTACCTACCAACTTAATTAACCTGTTAATCAGAGGTGATAGATGCTTTAGGAACAAATCAAGAAAGCAGTGATAATAACTAGAATTACCCTGATATTGAGAAGCACGGTAATGAAGTAGCAACATTAGCATCATCAGCAAGGAAAACAGTCAGAAGTCTCTTTTACTAAATGCTCCAGGTGCTGTGGTTCAAAATGGTTTAAAATTGATATCTGTTATATCTAATATATAATGACCAAGCATATAGTGTAATCTTTAAATATTTTGCAGAACTCAGGAAATATTAGTGCTGTTTATTTTGCTGAGGTCTGCTGCTGCAGACGCTTGTTTGTGTTTAAAGCCATGAATATTAGATTCTCAGTAAACTAAATATTGAAGTGCAAAGGCTAAGAGAAAATTTTGTATATGCTGGTTCATATATTACTAATGATCTTGTGCTAGTTAAGAGAGGATTCTTCCATTTTTGATATTGAAGGACTGTGCTCGTTTTGATCTACATATCTGCTGACTCTGGTGAGCTTTCAGGAACTCATAACAATGAATTCTATGTTCATTGACTCTTCCATTTGTTATTTGATGACACGCATCTTTGGCCTTTGTTAGTGATATTCTAGACTGAAGTAGATCAAAAGCCAATTACAGAACTTTTGGAGAAAGAGGTCAGCTCTTCTGCAACTTTATGTACATTTTTTTTTATGCACTAAACCTTTTTGCTTATATCTTAGATTCTTTCTCGTTGGTTCTGTGACAAAATGACTGGCAACTCTTACATCTTTAAGATACTTCTTGCTCAGTTCATTTACATAGTAGATAGATCATTATCTAGAACTTTGTCGGTACTGGTATTCCTTCCTAATTTCTTGTTCCAGCATGTCCAAGAGATTATACTGTGAATTTGGAAATAAATTGGTAGGATGAATTGATGAATTTCAAGTGTTTTCATGATTTTTTTTTTTTAAATCTTTGCGAGTACTAGTTTATGATAAAAAAATTGGTATACACGCTATGAATTCTTTGGATTTGAAGTTAATGCTGACTAATTGCATCAAGACAGTCCAGGTGCAAAATGTAACCATAAAACCAAAGCATGTCATTTGTGGTGGTAATGATCGTGCACCCTACAGGAGTTCAAAGTTTAAAGTTTAAACCACTTTCCAGGAAGCATTATGTGCAGCTTGACACCATAATTTTGTCAGTATTTGCTTGTATCGCAATATAGTGTTACAGGTTTGATGTTATCCAATTCATGTCTGTATGTTCTTTGCTGCAGAGATCCTCCATGCTGCTGAATACCTGCTTTTGGTGGAAGGTAGAGTATCAGCCTCTAACAGGAATTTGTTCTATATCAAAAAGGTGACTGAGGAACACTGTCTGATGATTTCTTTAGAAGCAGATTCAGCCCAGTCATCATTTAATCTAAGATTTATTGAACATTTCAGGATCTCCTATTGCATCAAATGGCTCTTGCTTCGACTATCAATTGGCTACATGCTTGGTTCTCCATCTTGCAGTCCCAACATCCATCTCATCTGCTTAGCAGAATACTGCAACTTGCTTGGGAAACAAATGATAGGTTGATAAATATATCATTTTCATGTTTAGAGCACAGTTTTGTTGTAAATTAACTAAATAGAACGTGAGCAATTTTGAATGGAACTCAACAAACACTGACCATTTGCCCACCGGCATGTTGTTAACCAGGACTGGAAGAGGCTGAACTCATACAAATCAGGTGTAATGGAGGCAATCAAGTTCAAACTGTTCTCGAAGTGGAAGTTCAACAGCAGTATTGTGCTTGATCCTATTCACATAAACTTAGTAGTGATATTAAACTTTGTTTTGGCTATCTTTATCGCATCTTTTAATGATTAAAACGAGTTCATATATGTGCAAGTTAGGCAATCCAGTTGGTTCTTGGAACCATTGTTTCTTTAGGCTTGTGAGCTCACTGCTGTTCCACAAAGTGTCCTTTTTGTTCTATCAGGTACACTTATGCCTGCCATGCTGCTGAGCTTCTTTGCCCACACATCTTAAGGTAAATTTCTCACTATTGTTCTAAATTAGTCCTCAGTTTTAAGTTTTCCTTGCAGAGAACTCCCCCTTTTTAATAATGTAATAGTCAGTTTTTCTTTCTTAATTAATTTCTTCAAATAAATCGTCTTAATTCATAAGCAGGTATTTCGTAGACTGGTTTAAAAAATATTGTATTCAATGAATTCTAGAAGAGTTAGCCTAACTAGTAAATATTTTGTCACATCATCACAAAATTTTGGTATCAAGACTTGTTTTACAGAAAAACGTTATCAATAGATTAAATCAAATAATAATTGTGATGACAGTGATGTGCCAAACAGCAAATAACATTATTACAGGTAGAGTTTACGTGGGCTAGCTTATTAATGCATCAACTGCATATGAAATTTAGCTTTGCATGTATATTTTTATTGATACGAATTGTTTATATTTATGATATACTTACAACATGAATAGTGTCAAAATAGTATCCAAGGATCCTAAAATTTATTTCGATCTTATTTGACCCTCAAATTATCACTCAAAACTTGTGTGTTTTGATTGATTTCTTCATTAATTATACCTTTCGCATTAATTACATTGTCTCATTTTTACCTGTTGAAAATTTTTAAGATTTAATTTAGTAATAATAGTAACTATGAAATTATAGAATATTAAGGTACTATCGGTTCAATTAGAGGAAAAACTGAAACGAAAATAATATGTATTACTTTTAAGGATATTTTTATCATTTAAAAATGAGGTACTCTTGTTAAAAAAAAATTTCAAGATACTCAATAGAAAAAAAATGTAAACTTAAAGTTATGCAAGGAATTCGGGTATATATATATATATATATATATATATATATATATATATATATATATATATATATATATTAATAGAGTTTACTTTTGGGTTTTTATTTTTTTATATTTTATTAATTCCAATATGTTAAAATTAATCACTTCATAGGGTGGTTAAGCTCACTTCGTTTATGGATATTGACACAATATTTAGAGGGATAAGCATGCTATATAAGAATTTATAGGGGTGAATGCGTTATTGCCAAACTTTGCAAGGATGAATATGTAAAAGTTGTTACATTTATTCCCCTCTCAAATTTACCATTTTGCCACCCCCATCAATTCATTCGGCTGCTCCAATCGCACGCCACATCAACGCTCCGTTTCCCCTGGTAAAGTCTCTGCTTCCTCTCTCCGGATCGACCCCGTCTCCGCAATCGCATCCATGGCGGAAACGGAACCCTTCTCTGTCCTCTTCGTTTGCCTGGGTACTCTCTCCCGATTCCCTAAGTCGATCTCTTTCTCTGGTTGCAGCGACTTCTCACTCGGCTGATCTCTTGTCAGGGAATATCTGCCGCAGCCCCGCTGCGGAGGCCGTGTTCACGGATCTCGTGCGGAAGAGGGGAGCGGAGTCCAAGTTCAAGATCGACTCAGCCGGCACCATCGGTTTCCATGAGGTAGTTTTTCATCTGCAAAACGAGATTTTTCCTTTTGTTCTTTAAAGTGCGTATTGTATCGTGCAAGGGTAATCCTGCGGACCCACGGATGAGGGCGGCTGCGAAGAGGCGTGGGATCGATGTCACCTCAATATCGAGGCCGATAAGACCCTCGGACTTCAGGGAATTTGATCTCATATTGGCCATGGACATGCGAAATAGAGGTGCGTCGTGCGTTTATCTTCTAATTGTTATAGTACAGAAGTCCGAGTTCTGGTAGCTTGATGGTTCGTGAACTGATTCATTACCAATGTTTTAGAGGACATATTGAGTGCTTATGGGAGATGGAGATCTAAGGAACCTCTACCAGAAGATGCTTCCAAAAAGGTTAGTTTCATCTTACTTCTCATTCTGTGCATTTGATTTTCCTTGTTCTCTCTTTCTTTAATATGGTAGTCAGTACAGTTCGCACACAGTGAGCGTTAATTTTGAAAAGCCAAATTATAAGGTGGTCTCATGTCCCAGAAGAATTTTTACTTGTTTTTTTATAGTCAACCTTTCCATTCTGTTTGAACCAAATGAATATTTCTTGTTCTTTTTTCCCATATTAGAAGTAATCTTGCCTTTTGCTCTTCACTTTCTTATCCCAAGAGTTGGAATGACGTGTTTGGGTTTATTGTGTGTTGCCTGAACTGATTACACAACCATCACTGCAAGTTCTTTAATAACAAAAGAATCTCATAGTTCTATAAGCTGGAGGCATAATAGAAACCAGATAGTTTATGAACTTGACTTTTGTGTAAAGGATAAGAGCAAAATTATATTTTAAGAGAATCATATTAAGAAATTGAATAGCTCTTTCATGCTCTCTGTAACTGACATGCTTATAACCATGAAGTAGTTACAAAATAATGCAATTTCTTTTATCTCCTAAAGTTTGTCCCACGGCTCTCCCCAACCTTTGTGTAGAAACAAAAGATTCCAAAAATAAATTTTTCTGGTACCATCTAAACTGGTATTATTGGTGGTGTCAATTTCCTTGATTTTTCTTGTTTGTATAATCAAATGATAATATGTTCCATATCTTGATTTTTCTTGTTTGTATAATCAAATGCTAATATGTTCCATATCGGAAATGCTGTAAACGCCTACTACGTCTGTCACTTTAGTGCCTTGGCTCAAAACTTGAGCTAGCATTATTAGAGTTTCTTCCTTTACCTCGTTTGTCTCTATGCACAGGGACTTTCTGCTGTACATTATTATTAACATTGTCATTGTGACCCATGGCTATGGTTTCCAATGACAATATTATTTTTAATTTATTAAAAAATAATTTATTACCAACCAATCAATAATAATTGGTTCATGAAAAAGTTATAGACAAACTTGCATCTTATTATATTGTCCAAATCCATTAACTCTTATGATTCTTAGAATATGATTGGATAGTAGAAAATTTTTCACAAAGAAATTGAATCTTATAATGTATATGCAATGACGATTAGTAAAAAAATCGATACGTACAAAGCTTCTTTAAGATTGATCTTCGTGGATATAATCTTGACCATTTGAAGTCATTCTGTGTATGAGGCTTTGTTTCTAGTCAAAATCTTCATGCAGATTGGTTCCTCTACTCGTATGACATAAAGACAACCCTCTGAAGTAGCATTTATAAATTATACGAGTTGAGAACTTTAGGATTAGGAGTCCTTTCTGAAGATAATTCTTTTTTTCTTTTAGGACTCCTTAATACATTTTTATGATTAAGTCTTTTATAAGACAATTACTTTTAGGTCCATAAGTACAAAGATGGAGCACTGAAAATTGGTATACTTGTTTGTTTATTTTTGTGATTTTTTGTCTTTTTCTTTTATTTTTCAGGTTAAGCTCATGTGTTCCTTTTGTAAAAAGCACAACGAAGCGGAAGTTCCAGATCCTTATTATGGAGGCCCACAAGGTTTTGAAAAGGTAATTAAGAAGAATTGCTGCTGAATCAATGTTTATAAACATCACTTTTGGGTCAATATTTGTAATTTCATATTTAAAAAAAAATATTATTAAATGTCATTAAACTCTATGGCTGATTTTAATTGGAAATAGGATACATAAATGACTACATGCTTCCCCTTGCTTCTTCTTCATCCATGGCTCATTATTATGAGCAGTCCAAATATGGTATGGTATTACATCGAGCAGTTTTTTTAATACAAGATAAGTCTCAACTATCCAAGGCGTATAATTATGAGCAATCCAGATACAGTCTTACGCCAAGCCTTTTTTTTTTTAATTTTAATTTTTGGGTAGGAATTAAGTCTCAACTCTCCATTCTTTATCATATAACTGATCAACAAATTTGTAAACCACTTATGCTCTACATTATGTTTTATTCAGGTGCTAGATCTGCTGGAAGATGCCTGTGAATCATTATTTGACAGCATCATGGCAGAGAAGAGTCAAACATCAGTTTCATAGTTCCTTGAGGTAGAGCGATAAGGAGAGTCACTGCTCATAATAAACAACTCGTGGCCTCTATGGGTGATCTCATTTATTTTCTGGCTATTGTGATAACCGATCCATATTTTGCTTATTGATTGCGATTCTTCAAAGTAGCAGATCAGATATTTGTTAAGCCACTTGATTTTCCGATGGTGAAGTGTTGAAACAAATCGCTGGTAGATAAAAGTTCCTAAGAGTTCTCTGTAAACGACACATGGATTAATGTATTGTCTTTTGTTTGGAATATTTCAGATGATGTTGTAGAGACAGTACTTATTTCTAGGTTGCTATGGTTTGCACTTGTTGGCATGTAAACCAAGAATGGCTTCTGGCTATTATCTTCTATGTGCACTGGCCAAATATTGCATCTAATGATGGATTTAAACATTTTGGAAATTCGAACATTATGGATTTTCTGTTCTTACTATGTTTCTATAATCTCTCTTTTCTTTTCCTCCTAACTTATAGTCTGTTCCATATGAACTTATATGTGGAAAATGTGCAAACTCATCTCTTTGATAATAGTACTGAATCTAGTTGTCACAGAAATTGATGATGGTTGCTATCAATGGAGAAGATGAAAGGAAGTCCATTTTCACTGGCCTTCTATTCAAATGTCCATTTGTTTCTATCCTTCCGAATGCTGCTAGGTAAGTAAAAACCGCCAATTTTATGCAAGCATCAGAAGCAGATAACTGTTTTCCCCAAGAGTAGATGATTATTGGTTTTCAATTAAACTATTCTCTATATTTTGGATTGAATGAACTAATTTTTATAGGAGAAATGTATCTGATTTCTGAATCTAAAATTCAAATCTGATGAACAACAGGTGGTGACTTTCTTACTTTCTAATTGATGTGAGACTATATTTTACATTAAAGGTGATTAAATGATGCATCTACCTCAAGGATTCATTTCAGGCACATAGGATAAGCCGGCCTCTGCGATGGAGTAGGAAGACAAAGGTGCGCTCTTTATTTTTCTTCGGTGGATGAGACAAAAAATTGGATCTTGAAAGCGTCTCCATCATATATATCAGAATATAAGTTTTGAGCAATACAAAAATGCTATTTAAATTGGTGGCATTCAAAAGGGTCACTGATCCCCACATCACATCGATCTTGATATAAAAACAAATAGAATAGAATAGAATGTAATGCTTGAACATTGGGATTTCAGAACTTGCGCTTTGTTTGCGTGCGGCGGAGTTGAGATATATATACAAGTGTTCATTCTACTTCGGAGGCTTCCATCCATGAAGAATCTATATGCAATCAGAATACAGTACATGGTGGTATCTGATAACTATTTAATGTAAGTAAATTTGATGCCTTGTCAAATTGCATATATTTCCATATTGATGCCGATAATTTTTTATTTAATTAAATATCGATAATTATTCTACGTATAATTTCTTGATGAGAGTGTACAGGTAGACCCTTGGAAGACTTCACAATCCAAACATATCACGTGATAATAACACGAGTAAGTATTGCACGTTATACTAATCTATAAACTATCGGTGGAATGCTCAAATTAAACTAAACTCATGCGTAAGAGCATATTATTATTACATACGGATCACGAGACAGACTAAGAATGATCCCTTTGAACATCTATTCTCGGCGTTAAACATTCGACTCAGAACAATGCTCGAACAAAAGAGATTTAGTTAATATTAAAAATAATAATATTTATACTAATTAACTGATTAAAACGATAGAAGAAAAAAAAGATAAAGAGAACTGTTTAACTCGGTGAAACACCACAATCTTTTAAAAATTATTTTTTTTTCTGTTTATTTTACAAAAATAAAAGTTTGCAAAAAAATAAAAAAATGTATTTATGCTAATCAAGCGGTAAATACGGAGAAAAAATAAGGGGAAAAAAAAAAACAAAGAAAACGAAGAAAGAACAGTTTTAACTCCGCGGAACACTTGACCGTGGCCACCAAAGCCAACCGCAAGACACACCCATTTTAAGTCTCCCTCTCACCCCGCCTTCCTCCATCCCTCAAATATATTTCCGCTCACTTCGCCGATTCCGATGTAGTGAAAGCTCTATATAAGCGTATAGAGAAAGAGAGCAAGTAGCGGACACCAACGAGAAAGAGGGAGGAGTTCCGGCGGCCGGTCTCCATGGCGAGCGAGCTGACTCGGAACAGCAGCAGCAGCAGCCGGCGGAACTGGGCCGGCGGCTACCAGGACCCTGCGGACGTGCTCCGGCAAAGGAGCATTGCCGCTGAAGAAGGGGACGAGAGGGAGAGCCTCATGTGGGCGGCGCTGGAGAAGCTGCCGACGTACGACCGCATGCGAAAGGGGATCATCCGACAGACGGTTGACGGCGGAGGCGCCCTCTGCAGCGAGGTCGACATCCACCGGCTTCGTCGCCAGGACCGGAAGCTCCTGCTGGATCCCATCTTCCGGGTGGTGGAGGAGGACAACGAGCGCTTCCTCAAGCGCCTCAGAGACCGAATGGACCGGTTCATTTCTTCCCCCGCACGGGTTCTCTTTTTCTTGAATTCAATATTTTGTTCAAGAATCGGCAACATTGTGCAATTTAATTTGACCAATTTCATGATATCTATGACTAGTTTTGGACGGGATGTGTTTCAAAAATTCATCTCGTTCTTGAATCATGCAGCCTTTAGATTGGAGGTCTTTTCATGGTTGGTTTGACATATATGAGCATGGAACAGGGTGGGACTGGAGCTTCCAAAGATTGAGGTCCGATACGAGAATATATCAGTGGAGGCAGAAGTTTATGTCGGTAGCAGAGCACTTCCTACCCTGTGGAATGCCACTCTAAACGTATTAGAGGTACTAAGATTCCATTTACTGTTTATGAAATCTGAATGAGAACTAGAGGTAATAAAATTTCTCTCACAATCTGAACTGGACAAGGCAGAGAAAAACTCCCCAGAGATTTAGTTCAGAACAAACAACAAAAGGAACAAATAGTAAAGAAAGACAGACTAGAAGAAACGATAAAATAAATAAAAACACAAGTGAGAAGAAACAAAAAATTGGAGAAAAAGAGAGGTAAAAGAAACATCTTATCATTCACTTATTTGTATTTCATCTCTGTTGGTTTTCTCCATACGGGGATTATAATTCCTAGTTCAGGACTTCTGTTGCTAGAACAAACACAATCATCAGTTCCTATTTTATGATTTCAAGTCTTGGCCAGGAGTGGATTTTGTGACCTGGTTTTGGTGTTTTAGGTACTTGCAATTAACATTTTAAGCTCCATGACCAAAACGTTTTATATGTCATAACCTTTACCATTATCTTCTACTTTGGAAAATCTAGTTTTAGTCCATCAATTTAACATAATAACCAAGTATGCTGCTTTAGAGGAGACACAGATTTTTTTTTTCCTGAACATGTATCTGGTTTCACTTCTTCGAGAAATTATGCCAGGGGAAATTCAGGAATCAATTTTGTCTTTTTCTCAAACAATTAATCATAAAATCTTTTGGGTCCATATGATGTTTCTTTTCTGCTTCCTGGTGTGGACATTCAGGGCATTGTTGGTCTTCTACAACTTTCTCCATCTAAGAGAAGGACAAAAAAGATTCTTAATGATGTCAGTGGAATCCTGAAGCCAACAAGGTATGTGAACAATTTTTCTGGAATATTTTGCCTGCAATACGCTTAATGATTAATTGCTTAAGAAAAAAATTACGATCCATATCTTTATTTTTTTTAGTAAAGTAATGAAAATCTGCAGACATCAAATTCCTGCCTGCTTTGGTTTTAAAATCTTAGGAAAATTGGTTGAAACAACTTCTAGAGCTTTTCAAGAGATGTAGCATGTTTGTATGTTCTTGTAGCTTTGGAAACATAATATTGGTAGTTTGGTACTATCCTAGCATTCACTTTCAGATAAAGAATAAGGACTATATATGTGGTTTCCTAAAAGCTTAAACTGACGAGAAAGGACCTGATAATGTATTTTAGCTTTAACATGTCCCTTGATGGTACAAACCTGATAAAAGGATTAAGGCCTACATATAAATATAATCAAAAGTTCAAAACAATGGTTGAGCAAGCCAAGATTCATCCTCATTACCTGCTCTAAATCATCTTATAAGTTTAGTTGGGTGACCAATTCTCCCAAGAGCTTTCTCTCTCTCTCTCTCTCTCTCTCTCTCTATATATATATATATATATATATATATATATATATATATATATATCAACTCCATGTATATATATAATATATATATACTAAAAATAAAATAAAAAGACAAAGAAAAATGGAAAATGGAAATCCAAAACTTCAATTATTGGGAGTGAGCCCAATACTAAATTTGAACCAAACTTCACTTACCAAGAGTTAAAAAGAATGACAGCAAATTTCTAATTGTTTTCCTGCAAGAATTAGAGTCCAAATAATCATGCATCAAATCATGCCATGCAATGTTGTTTCATTGAGGTAAAAATTGGGTTTCTAGACTCATAGGGCTCTATGAACTGAGTGTAAAACAAGAATCTCAGTTGTTTTAAATCTAATCCACTCTCAGGATGACATTGCTTCTTGGACCTCCAGCCTCAGGGAAAACAACACTCTTGCTTGCCCTGGCTGGGAAACTTGATAAAAATCTAAGGGTGCGCTTCCTCAATTTTTTGCAGCATGCATGAACATGCAGTTCTCTTACAATGTTTGATAAACATGTATGGACAGCTTTATATGATCTATAGGAATGTGCATTTGATATCTTTGCTTTGCTAGCAGGAATCCGGTAAGATCATGTATTGTGGCCATGAACTTTCGGAATTTGTTCCCCAGCGAACCTGTGCATACATTAGTCAGTTAGACCTACATAATGGTCAGATGACAGTTCGAGAAACCTTGGATTTCTCAGGACAATGCATGGGTGTGGGAACAAGGTATGAGATGCTGTCAGAATTGTCAAGACGAGAAAGAGATGCAGGAATTAAACCAGATCCTGAGATTGATGCATTCATGAAGGCTACTGCAATGAAAGGGCAGAAAGCGAGTGTAGCAACAGATTACATCCTTAAGGTTCATGCCTACATCTTCATTGAGCAAATTCAGTTTTTGTCAAGCTGCTATTGGCAATGCTAATTCCTGATATTCTGAAAAACAGGTACTTGGTCTGGATATATGTGCAGATGTCCTTGTTGGTGATGAGATGAGACGAGGCATCTCTGGAGGACAAAAGAAGCGGGTGACAACAGGTATGCTGCAAGGATTGTCCATTGCTATAGGAACAGGACTGCAATCAAGTGTCATATGCAAACTTTCACTTTCATTCACTAACCTTTTTTACCCGAAACGCTTTAGCATCCTTTTGTCTTTAAATAAAGTAATTAATTTTCACTTTCTTAGATACTTCTTGGACATACATATAAGTACCACAAAATCCTCAATTTCCTATCAACAAAATCCATTTAGCTCCAGGGTTGTTCATTGCATTTTATTCATTGAACAATTTATACAACTATAAGCCAATAAAATATATTTTGGCATCAAATTTGCAGGGTTTCAAGAATTCTGCTACTACCATTTCCCAGAAACTATATGTTCCACGCAAATTACGATCGGAACAGAAAAACCTGTGCTAGTGGTCACAGAATAAGAAAAAAATATTAGGGGAAGCTCCTGTTTGCATCTACAACTCAAGCACCACATTGAAGAACAATGTTTTATTTTGTTTTTGTTTTTGTTTTTTTCTTTCAGTAAGATATAGTATGTAACTATCCTGTCAACCATATCTCCAAGATTGTGGGGTTGAGCATGTTGATAAGCATAAAAATCATTTATTTTAGTCTGGGTATTGGGGTTTCTGCCCTCATGTCTAGTTTGCTTTCTTTCTAGCTTATAAAATTGTTTTATCTTCAAAATTTATAATAATAATGTCTCAAGATTTATTGAATAATTCTTTCCTTACTTTGGAAATAAGCCGGTAAATATTTTTGGTCTGTTTTGACTTTTAGCTTGTTGTCCTTTATAATTGCATGTAGAGAAGAATTAGGCTATTGGTTCTTGGTTGCAGGAGAGATGCTGGCTGGACCTGCAAGAGCACTCCTGATGGATGAAATATCTACTGGACTTGACAGTTCCACCACATTCCAGATAGTCAGGTTCATCAAACAGATGGTTCATGTCATGGATGGAACAGTGCTCATGTCTCTTCTTCAACCTGCACCTGAGACATTTGCACTTTTTGATGATGTTATTCTACTGTCTGAGGGGCAAATAGTCTATCATGGTCCTCAAGAGAATGTCCTTGAGTTCTTCGAGTCTGTGGGTTTTAGATGTCCTGAAAGGAAAGGAGTTGCAGACTTTCTTCAAGAGGTAACTTCAAAAAAAGATCAAGAACAGTACTGGTGTAACAAGGACCAACCTTACCAATATATTTCAGTCTCCAAGTTTGTGCATCTTTTCAAGTCATTTCGTCTTGGGCAATGGCTTTCAGAGGTCCTAAGTGTTCTCTATGATAAATCTAGAACCCATCCTGCTGCACTCATAACAGGGAAATATGGCATTTCTAGCTGGGAGCTCCTCGAGGCATGTTTATCAAGGGAGTGGTTGCTGATGAAACGCAATTCATTTGTCTATGTTTTTAAGACTTCCCAAATTACCATACTCTCATTGATGGCCATGACTGTGTTTCTGAGAACTCAAATGCCCCACCAGACAATTCCTGATGGTAACAAGTTCAATGGTGCACTCTTTTACAGTTTAATTAATGCTATGTTTAATGGAATGGCAGAACTATCAATGACTGTTTACAGGCTGCCAGTGTTTTATAAGCAGAGAGATTTCCTGTTTTACCCTCCTTGGGCTTTTGGCTTGTCATATTGGCTCCTGAAAGTACCTCTTTCCTTGTTGGAATCTGGAATATGGACTATTTTTACATATTATGTGATTGGTTTTGCTCCTGCTGTAGGGCGGTAAGTACTACAAAATTTGCTATTATCCCTACTAAAGCACTTACAACACTTTGGTACTGGATGAGATGAAGTTCCATGTTCTTCAATTCTTTTCCAATTACATATATATATGGAAAATGAAAATTTACTGTATCAAAATTTCCTAATTTGGCAGGTTCTTCCGTCAGTTTTTGGCACTTTTCCTTGTACATCAAATGGCTCTCTCTCTTTTCCGTTTCATTGCTGCAGCTGCAAGAACTATGGTTATAGCTAATACATTCGGAACTTTCGCTTTGCTTATTGTTTTTGTGCTATGAGGTTTTGTCATCTCTAAAGGTTAGCAATCCTCTGACAGAAAAATATTTGATTGTCTCCTTGTACCTGATCTCTTATAAATAAATGTACAGATACATGAGAACCTTTAGTATATTAATTAGTAACTGATGTTTCAATACTCAAGTTGGAATCTGCTGTTTAATTGTTGTTAATATCTTTTTCTAGTCTTTAGTTTCTTGTGGGATCATAACTCAGTTCTGTCCTTTAAATGTGTGAGTAGATGACATCAAACCCTGGTGGATATGGGGCTACTGGAGTTCCCCATTGATGTATGGGCAAAATGCTCTAGCTATCAATGAGTTCCTTGATCCGAGATGGGGCGCTGTAAGATTTTATTCATGTAACTTTTTTCTGAGTGCTATGTACTAATAGTTATGCATGTATAGTTTATCAAAGGGAAACACTGACATATCTAGATTTTGGTAATTATGAATGCATGATCATTAATAAATGAACTTCCAAATTTAATAAATGCTTTCTTTATCTCTGTTTCAGCCAAACAATGACACAAACATACATGAAGCAACTGTAGGAACAGCTATTCTAAAATCAAGGGGAATGTTTGTAAATGGCTATTGGTATTGGATTTCTGTTGGGGCCCTCATAGGGTTTGCTATTCTGTTCAATATATTGTTTATCCTTTCACTTACTTACTTGAACCGTAAGTTTTAGTTCTCCATTAATTTTTCAGCTCTTTTATTTCATTGCTCGAGTATAACTCTCACATACACTAAATTTTCTTCATTGTAGCTATTGGAAGTTCTAAAGATATTATTGATGATGAGGAATTAGAAAGTAAGAAAAAGAATAGCTTATTATCAGACAGAAGTGAGAGGTTTGAATTGATAGAACGCAGAACGAGGTCTGCGACACCTGATATAACAGGTTAGCTGATCTAACAGTTATCTCTTTTAGTTTAACATTGATGCTTATTGTATTCTTAATTCTAGAATCGAAGTATGAGAGCCTTTGATGATTAGATACTCAACCATTATGATTTAATTTCCAATATACTGAGATAAATTTTAAAAATCAAGTCGCATACCATCATCATGGGTTGCAATGTTTGTGACATTAAAGTAGTCCAATAGCTAATGACAAATGGAAGCAATAGCTATGGCCAACAAACCAGGTCAAGTGTAGCTAATGACTGTCAATCTCTTAATGGGTTTTTGTATCCATTTAGCAGCAGTGCTCTTCAGGCTAATTATATTCTTAATAAATGATTCATTTTCAGTTTTGCTTCAATTATTTTAAAGTTTCTAACTTCTTTATATGCTGACATAGCTGCAGGAAGGAGAAACAGCTCTGATAATTTTAGTTCTTCAGTCCATCCCATTAGGAGGGGAATGGTTTTGCCTTTCCAGCCACTTTCTCTTGTTTTCAGTCATGTGAACTATTATGTTGACATGCCAGCAGTAAGTCAGTAATCCCAAATGTGTTATTTAAGTTCTTCAAAGATCAAACAAGTTGTTGTAGGCCATATAACTCCTTTATGAAAGATGCTTCTTTCAATGGCCACTCTCCATTGATTTACATTACAACCTTAAGTGGTTCACAAACAACTGCTTATTGATAGAAATAATATAATCATGCACTTCCTTATTTGAATTAATAGGATTATTGCTGAATGAATTATAGACATTTATTCTGGTGCATATCCTTCCATGACGATTGATAGGCTAAATTATCCGTAGTATCTATGGCTGCTTAGATGATTGGCTACCTGACATTCTTTAGTTCATCCTGAATAATGCATTTAATGTACTTTCTCATGGGTCAACAGCTTATCTAGTTTCAGAAAATATATGCTTCTACCTTAGTTGTTTGATTGTTTCACAGAAATATAGGAAACAGTTCACCATCTTTATCATGAAATTGTACATGATTGGAAATACTTCTCAGTAATTTCATTTGGTATGAGATTCTGTCTTCTTCAAATCCTTCCTTTTTGGTTCTTAGTAATGTACCATCACAAATCTCACTTCATGTCTTCATTACATTACCTATTTGCACATGCATGAGTTAACGAGTGCTGCTAAGATGAAAATATAAACAGTTGTCATCTAATCTTGTAGCACTATTTCAGTCATTATTGTTCAGAGCAGCGAAAAATTAAATAATTTAACAAGATAAACTTTTCCTCTCTCTGCATCAGGAAATGAAGAGCCAAGGAATTGAGGAAGATCGTCTCCAATTGCTGACCAATGTAAGTGGTGCATTTAGGCCAGGAGTCCTGACAGCATTGGTTGGAGTGAGTGGAGCAGGAAAGACTACATTGATGGACGTGTTGGCAGGAAGAAAAACTGGTGGTTATATTGAAGGAAGCATCAGTATTTCTGGTTATCCTAAAAAGCAAGAGACCTTTGCTAGAATAAGTGGTTACTGTGAACAAAATGATATTCACTCACCACATGTGACTGTTTATGAATCACTCATCTACTCTGCTTGGCTGCGTCTTGCCCCAGAAATAGACAAGCAAACACGACAGGTCTGTTACAACATTCGATGTATCTGTTCTTTGTACAAGTTGGTAATGAGTTTCAAAATTTGCACAGATTCCATTTTGACTAAAATATTATATTTTCTCTCTGACACCAAAATGCTTTATGTATGTTTGTAGATTTGCAATGACCAACAAAGTTTTACCACTTTCTGCAAGCCATCAATATCTTTTGGTTTTAATGTTAGAACTATTTTGTTCTCATGGTAAGAAATGAACTGGTTGAATCCATTCATATGATCTGGAATTACAAGTGTCAATCCAATAATTAATGGCAATGCCGCTGTAGGTATTAAATTCATGAATCACTAGTTTCATTAGTGTAAGGAAGTCTGAAAATAAATATTCATATTGATTGGATATTGAGAAACAGTAGAAACTCAACTGGTGGTTTCCTTTATCTGGATATATATACCATGTAAATATGTCTGGTCTTGGTCAGATTAGGAAATTTCTGCTTAATTAAGATCATATCATGGGTCTTGTATTGGATCATACTTGAAAAATGAGCTATGAATAATCTAAAGATAATTCTAAATTAAATGTCTTTTTTACACTTCCAAAATTCTTACATTGACATATCCTCTTTCATGTCAGGTTATCAATGACTGTCCTTAATAAAGGAAAATAACTGTCAAGAAACATGTTGGCTGATTAGCTTTTACTTGCTTATGTTCACATAGATATGTTTGTGCTTTGAAGGGAGAGGTGCCTGCATGCATGTGCTCTTTTTCCTTTTCTTTTGGTCCATCGTTTAACAGAACTAACAGTTCTGTGTTTCCGTGATGTAGATGTTCATGGAGGAGATTATGGAGTTGGTTGAACTTGATATATTGAGAAATGCTTTGGTTGGCCTTCCAGGGGTGGATGGTTTGTCAACTGAACAGCGGAAGCGACTCACAATTGCCATTGAGCTGGTTGCAAATCCATCCATTATCTTCATGGATGAGCCAACAACAGGTCTTGATGCTAGAGCTGCAGCCATAGTTATGCGGACAGTGAGAAACACAGTGGACACAGGACGAACTGTTGTTTGTACAATTCACCAACCAAGCATAGATATTTTTGAAGCTTTTGATGAGGTTCTTGTTCCTTTAATTTAATTTCACATAGAAGTTGATCCTACTTCCTTTTGCACCTAACACAAAATTGATTCTTGAGAGACTTTATTTTTCTTTTTCCAGCTACTTTTGATGAAGAGGGAAGGCCAAGTTATATATGCTGGATCCCTTGGTCGTCACTCTCAGAAACTTATAGATTATTTTGAAGTGAGTTTCCTTTTGTATAATATAAAAGCTCCTTTAGATACGAATATCAACAATTTAATGATTGAAAAAACTCAAACATTTTACTTCATTGATTGCAGAACTAGTTACTTAAATTTCCTACAACTTTGTTAATCTAGATATTTCTCTTCAAGAATTACCATGGGTCCAACTGTGAAGTTCTGGGAAGGAAATTTTTTTACTTTGCCTGCATTCATTGTTTTGTATGTTCTGGTCCAATTTTCTTTTTTTTTATGACTATGCTCTTTCAGACTTCTTCTGGGAAAAGTTTTACTTGTTCAATTTTTGAAGTTGAGAAAGTTCTATAAATGCTTAAACTATTGCTTTTTCTTTAGACTGAAAGTACAAGTTTAGTGAAAAAAACTCTCCTATTTCTGGAGTTCCAACTTAACATGGAACTGTTTCCTATATCAAGTGTTATAGTACATTTGTAAATCACCATTTTGAAAAGCATATTTCTTTCTTCTTGATTTGGTTAATAGTTTTTGTCCTCCTCATTTCGTTCTACCATGCATATCTTGCCATTATATCATATCTGTTCTACTTTTATTTTTGGTGAATTTATATATTTTTGCACACATTTCTTCAACTCTTTTAATGGTTTGCTATGTCCCGGTGCCACATTATTATTATTATTATTATTATTATTATTATTTCAAAATGCGGGACCAAAAGGAAATGGCCTTTGAAGCAAAGAGAAGGCCCAATGATATTCTATCTGTAAAATAGGGCAATGGGTATATATATATATCCCTTGAGTTAGCGATGTCCTCAAATTACCAGCAGAAATAATGTAAGAAGAGATAGAAAAAGGATTTGAAGGAAGAGATATGGTAAGCAGAAGAGCAAGAATTAGGAAGATCAGAACCACAAGCTTACATGACCATTTATCTAGTAACAAAATCTACTCCTAAACTGAAACAAAAATTGACTTCCTTTATAAACTATTAATTATTTGACTAAAAAATAAGTCCAATGCATTAGAGTAACTTTGGAAGTTCTAGACAGGATAAATGACCTAAATTTAAACTAGACCTAGATGTCTTCTGTCCTACATCTCATTGTTTTTTCTTTTACCGGCAGGATTACCATTAGGTTCAGTTTGCATTTTGTTCTTAGTTCTCTGAAATCTTTTGATATATCAAGCGAGATACAGTAACACCTTATGACATGAGGCAAAATTAACATAGATTTGTGACTTTTGTCCTTTTACATGCTTCTCATTTCTAAATTATGGTGATATTTCATAGTCTTATAGGCGCAACTATGGCCTACACAGATATCAGCAGTCTGACTCGTTTCAAGAAAACCCACATTTAATTGTCACTCACTGAGAAAATTTTCCTGCAGGCAATTCCAGGGGTTCCCAAGATTACTGAAGGTTATAACCCTGCAACATGGATGCTGGAAATAAGCTCTCCTTCGGTTGAGACTAGCATGAATCTGGATTTTGCTGAAGTTTATGCTCGTTCCCCTCTTTATCAGTAAGTAGATGCCATATGTTTTTGTTAGCAAACATACATCAAATCAGTTATTTATCACCACTTTGTGCCATTCAGGAAAAATCAGCAACTTATCAGAGAATTGAGTATTCCTACATTGGATTCGAAGGATCTATCTTTTCCTACAAAATATACCCGGAGTTTCAGTACTCAATGCAAAGCTTGCTTTTGGAAACAGTACTGGTCTTACTGGAGAAACCCTCAATACAATGCTACCCGCTTGTTCATGACGATTGTCATAGGCCTTATTTTTGGCACCATGTTTTGGCAAAAAGGTGGAGAGATGTAAGCTTTTGACTTTTCTCTGGCATTTATGTTCACGTTGCTTGATGCAATCTATAGGGATAAAAGGTCAGCAGTATATTTGAGCAGTATAAGCAGAAATTTCTTTCTAAATTTATGAAGTTCCATTAAATATATGATCTTCCTGACTACTGATCTATTTAAACTATGTAGATGCCCTTCTTTACTGGAAATACTGTTCCTAAACAATTGCCTCAGTAACCAAATGTGATTGATAATTCCCTCACTTCAAAATTTAGTAGGATTTTACTTCAAAATTCCAAAGGCTTCCACTGGCACCTACCTCATGTCGTGCCATTTGAGTTCAGTTCAGTTGTGAGCCACATCTAGATGAAAGGGCGCTTATCTTCTCTGACTAGTTCTGAAGCCTTTATAATATGCTTATGCATGTTTGGGTAATAAATTCATCAGCATGCCTTTGTCCTGTATGCCCCACCTGATCTTCTTAAGTTGTTATTTACATCTGACCTATCTAATATTATGTTAGATAGATTGACAAGTGGTTTAATTTTTTTTCTATATGCTTAAATGATTTAGTAAACTAATGATCAGTTTATAACAGAAAGAAACGTCTAAACTTAAAGAAAATAATTCAAACTAATTTATTATTGAAATAGTTGAGATCTTGCAACCCAAGTTGTCAGTTACATATCCAAGCTTTTAAATGAATTGAGTTTATAGAATATTGTTCATAATTGAAATCATGTTGAAAGCCTCCTCTCCCTCTTTGCCAGTATGTGAACCTGCTGCAAGCCTTGACAAATAATGGTGGTACATGCATGTGCTGTTGGTTGGCTTGGATCTGACATTTTTAGCAGCAAATTTAGCCCTTTATCTATCCCTCTTGATGAAGTTGTTCAAAGGCATTGGTTAAATAAAATCAAACTGCCTTACTCAATCTTTGTGATTTAATTGCTAGCTAGAAGACATTTTGGAAACAATCATTTTGACTTTAGGTACATTAGCAAAATAAGCCAAACTTGTATTGTAAGTCTTGAACACTATATGCCCATAATTTATTATAGTATTTAAACTATGCATATAGATTGATTAGTCCCTAGTGCTTAAAACTACCCAGCATTCCTTAAGATATATGGAAGAATAATGTTTATCTTTTCTTTTTTTTCTTTTTCTTGGTTAAGGAAACGGTGGTGTCCCTAGGAAATTCTATATATCAATATACATTTTTCATATGTATGATAATGTAGCTAGGTACATTAGCAAAATAAGTCAAACTTGTATTATAAGTCTTGAACACTATATGCCCATAATTTATTATAGTATTTAAACTATGCATATAGATTAATTAGTCTGTATTGCTTAAAACTAACTAGCATTCCTTAAGATATATGGAAGAATAATGTTTATCTTTTTTTTTTTTTCTTTTTTTGGTTAAGGAAATGGTGGTGTCCCTAGGAAATTCTATATACCAATATACATCTTTGATATGTATGATAATGTAGCTACTAGTATTAAAACTGTAGGGAGTGTGTCTAGTGAGTTTCCTATTAGCATAGGATTATATCAAGGATTCGCATTAGGTCCCCACCTTTTTATATTGATAATGGATGAACTACTAGTCACTTATATGATATAATTTCTTGGTGTAAGTTATTTGTCGATGATATTATCTTAGTCGATAATGGCCTAAGTGAAATTAATTATAAACTTGAGCTATAGAGGCAAGCCATAGAAACTAAAGGTTTTAGATTACGTAAGATTAAAATTGAATATATAAAATATAATTTTAGTGATTCTAGGAATCAACAAGAGAATATAATTAAGTTGGATAGACAAAAAATTTCTTTAAATAAAAGCTTTAGGTATCTTGGATCAATTTTTTAATAATAAAATATATTATTCATAGATCAATAAATATATTATTCATAGAGTAAAAATGAGATGATTAAAATTACGAAGGGGCATCAGGAGTCTTGTGTGATCTTTGAATATCTTTGAGATTAAAAGAAAAATTTTATAAGACAATTGTAAGACCAATAATGCTTTATGGATCTGAGTGTTAGGTAGTTAAAAAACAACATATATGAAAAGTTTGTGTTGCTGAGATGAGAATTTGATATGGATGTGTAAAGTTACTAGGAAAGATAGAAAAAGAAATACTTTTCTTCGTGAACAATTAGGTATCACTTTGATAGAGAATAAGATAAGAAAAAATCGTTTAAGATAGTATGAGCATGTGCTTAGGAAACCTACGGATGCAGTAGTCAGAAGAAGTGAAATGATTAATATTAGTAATACAAAAAAAGATAGAAGAAGACCTAAAAAGATCTTAATAGAAACTATAAATAAAGATCTAAGTACTCTGAACTTAACTAAGCATATGACTTTTTATAAATCTCAATAACAAGAAAAGTTCCATGTAATTGACCCCAAATAGTTGGAACTTACGACTTTATTATTGTTGTTAGATTTATGAAATAAACTTAGGTTAGGAACTAATGCCTTCGTAGTGCTTCCATTTCCTCTTTCTTCTTTAAAAACTCTTTTTTGGTGTGTTTTCAAATGGGAAAAATAATCAAATTTTTTGTTTTCATGTGAGTTCGAAATTATTGTCTTAAAAAGTTGTTATGTCCTTTTGGTAGAAATTTGATTAGTAGTGGTGAATCTCTGCCACCAATGAGATCATATGTGTTAATTTTGGCATGTGCAAATCCAATGAAAATTGATGGATAACAATGATAAGGCTTTATTCTCACATTTTTGGGGAGAGGCTTACAGGATAAGTAACACAATTTTTTGGATACTTACCCCTAAGAAAAAAATCAAATAGTTTTATTGTAAAACACTGAAAAGCAGGCCAGCTTTTGCTGATAAAGAATGTGTACATTTATAGTTTTATTATAAATGTGTCAAAACAATTTATCACGTTTCGAACTCATTTGGTTACATAAACAGAAACAAACAACAAGACATTTTTTATATACTTGGAGCTATATATGCTGCTATTTTCTTCCTTGGAGCCAGCAATGCTATCGCTGTGCAGCCTGTTGTGGGCATCGAGAGGACAGTCTTTTACCGTGAGAGAGCAGCAGGAATGTACTCAGCCCTGGCCTATGCATTGGCTCAAGTAAGTCAAATCTTTCATGTCACTGAACAAAGTGATCGTGATATTGTTGTTTGCCATAAGGGGCAGATCTTATATTTTCTCATTTATAGTTGTTTATGTCGAGATTAAAAAAGGGACACAATATATAGAAGAGAAAAAAGAAAACATGGCTCATCCCTCTCACATGCACATATGTAAAATATATTGCATACGTCATTGTATATATGTGATTCACTTGCAGAAAAACAAATAATGATGTATGATCTCAGTCATTCAGCGATGCCATCCAAGAGCACCTTATGAAACCTTCAAAATGATGAATCGTAGTAACTTCTAAAATGTAGTCAGACATTTTTGCTGCAGTATTGCATTCACATGTCCCTTCCATCATTTTCCAAGTGGTGTGCTGCAAAATATATTGGTTTTTTTTCTTTCCTGCACATGATCAATTTGTTTAAAGAATTAGCACATTTCTATGACCTATTTACAACGTTCCATTCTTAGCCAGTCAATTGTGCCAATATTAATAATTGGCAAAATGTGACTTCTTTTTGGGTTTTTTCCTTTTAGCTGAATGGCCAACTCTCTGGATCAGCAGAGTCCAACATTGTATGGATGGTTTGAATGTGCTAAATATACAATAAGGCTATTGAAAATAAGCTAAGCCTAATTTAGAAATTTGTTTCAAATTTAATCACTCTGCAGCACATGACATGGAAATTATTCACTGAGATTATAATCTGTGCACTTTTTAGTGAAGAATTATTGTGCCAAGTAGCTAAGTAAATCAATTCAATGTTCCCATTTGTTCATGTCATTCAAGAATGAAGTGTCTCAGACTAAGTTCATAAATGGTGCTTTCTAACTAGTCTTAGTTGTTTCTTTAAGAAAGAAACTTAACAGTGCAGTGATCATAAAAAATAATCAAAATTTTGTTATAGAACCACGCAACATGAATATCATTTTTGTCCAGATTCATGACAACTGATTTAGTTCTTCACATGTTGCCACAAGACTCCTAGTGAAATGGTTATTTAATGGCAGTTGTGTTCAAATTATTTTAAACCGTTTGTGTTTGCTAGAACTACAGCCAAAATTCTCATATTTCTTGCATTTGCAGGTTAGCATTGAGATGGTATACATTCTAGCGCAGGGACTTCTTTATAGCCTTCTCCTTTTCTCAATGATTGGTTTTAGTTGGCAGGCCGCCACCTTCTTCTGGTTTTTCTTCTTCATTTTCATGAGCTTTGCCTACTTTGTTCTACATGGTATGATGATTGTAGCGCTCACACCGGATCACCAAGTAGCTAGTATCCTATCAAGTTTCTTCTACACCTTTTGGAACTTGTTCTCAGGCTTCCTGATATCACGACCGGTATGTGATCACAGACTGTAAGTCGCATGATTCTCGGCCAACTTTTCTTCACTAGTAGTGCTGATCTTACGTTGATTGCTGCTCATTTTGCAGTCAATTCCAGTATGGTGGAGGTGGTACTACTGGGGTGATCCCGTAGCATGGACGATATATGGTGTTGTATCATCACAGCTGGGACAAAAGGAAAACTTGATCGATATCCCTGGAGAATCCAGAACAACAGTTAAGCAATTCTTAGAGGACAACCTGGGCTATGAACACAGCTTCCTTGGTTATGTAGCTCTGGCTCACTTGGGTTTTGCGTTGGTCTTCTTCCTTGTCTTTGGCTATTCCATCAACTGCCTCAACTTCCAGAAGAGATAGGCAAATTGTTGAAGATAATTACTTGGCAATTGAAACATGTTTTTTTTTTTTTTTTTTTCCTTGGACAAGAAAGAAATGGAGTGACAGAAATGTCAATCTTCCTTGGTGATAAATGGAAGCCATCATCACTAGTTTAGCTGTTTAAAGATCTTGATTTCAGATATGTCCTGCTTCTTCCTTGCTCAATACGTTTCACCATTAATTTCTTATAAAGGACAATAAATGTAAGGTGTGCGTTGATAAAACTTTAAAATTACTTTTACTTGATCTTTCTTTCTTATAATTAGATATTTTTTTTCTTGTAAAAGGTAAATGACGAAGTTGAGATTAATCTTACAATAAATTATCAAAGTTCTTACTAGTTAACTTAGCTGGCACCTTCAATATAATATAATATAATAAGATAATACTAGATATTAAATTATAATATTATTATATTATATTATATTATATTATATTATATTATAATCTCAACAATCACATAAATATTAATTATATCATAAACATTGATCTGATGGTGGTGGTGTACTAAACCCACTTATCAAATATTAAAAATTTAAAATCTCATCTGATATATAATAAAAAAATTACTATCACACATAAGAATTTCTAGTATGCTACATAAATTGGCCAATGTAAAAATGAGGCCATTTGATTGGCATTTCAGCTTGTAAAATGTGACCTACAAGATAATTGTTTTATGCTAGTATTTTCATTTATTTTTTTTTCACCGAATAACGACCTTTGTTTGGTTTCATGAATTCCAAGTTAATCTTTATAATTTTATATTTAATAATACTGAAGTTAATTTTCCAACATATTATATTGACTAATAATCCTTATGCCATGGCTTTCGAGTTCTGCTTCATTTTTACATCGGTATTTATAACTAAATTAAATATGATCCAATTTTTCTTTTTTCAAAACCATAGGAAAATTAGATTAGAAACGTTCGACTCACCTCAATCTTTCCACATAGGGGAGGCAAACATGACATGCATATTTTCCATTTTTTAGGTTAATTTTTTATGTGGTTTTTTAGGCCAAATTTGGCATGTTTTTATATTGACTCTCTCCGATCGATACAAGTCGTTGTTTATTTGTATCTGCCGTGACATAAACAATGATTTCATCAATTTTTCTAATTTTAGGTGATTTTATGGATTCTTTAAGTCGAATTTGGGTCGATTCATATTAATCCTTAAATAAAATAAGGATGTGTATCATTTTATCATCATCTTGGCTGTCTGCTATATTTAGAAAATTGCGGCGCTCCCAAGTAAAAAAGGGAAGAACAAAAAAAGGCCTTTTTCTGGATGAATTGGCATATATGTGTTTTTAGCTTATTTTTCTTTCTTTGGATAATTCTTTTTCGTAATACTCTTTATTACTTATTGCAATTAAACCGCCTCAGCGTTTTGCCGAATTACAATCACACCACCCCCCCCTTTCTCCCGTATGAACCGTATGGCCCTTTCGCCTTCCCTCCTCTCCTCCTCCTAATTTAGGGTTTCCTTCTCCCCGAATTCTCTTGTTCGTCGCTCTATCGATCTGCGAAATTGCCGCCTGAGCTGCTCCCAACACATCTAGGGCTTTCGCCATTACGTTAGGGCTGTGGGAATCCCCCGGGAATGGAAATGGAGAGCTCCCGTAGATCCGCCATGGACCGTTCCCGAGAACCGGGCTTGAAGCGGCCTCGATTGGCGGCGGAGGACGCGGCGGAGAGGGATCGCGCTGCCGTCTCTACCAAACGCGACCCTCGGCTCAGGGCCGTCGGCCAGCCGCTGGATCCCAGGGTTCCCAGGCCTCCTCGGGTGGGGGACAGGGAAGGGAGCGACGATGCGCCGAGAGGAGGGTCGCATCAAGAGCTTGTGGCGCAGTACAAGACGGCGCTTGCGGAGCTCACATTCAATTCCAAGCCTATCATCACTAATCTGACTATTATCGCGGGAGAGAGTCTTCATGCCGCTAGGGAAATTGCTGCCGTCGTCTGCGCCAACATCCTCGAGGTGATCCGATCTACTCGAACTCTATTCGATTATGAAGTCTGATCTTGTCTGTGAGGTAGATGAACACAAGTTCTTTCGATACTATCATATGGCATGTTGTGGTTCTAATCTAGGAAGAGCCCTTGCAAGAAGACTTCTGGGGCAAGAGATGTAGTATTCAATAGTTAACTCGACTAGTGGTGCTTGATGATTTCCGAATGTGAGATATCATCCTCTGATGTCTCGGAGAAGGCTATTGAACACTTGTGTACATCATTCATTCTCCTTCAACACTGCCGAGTTGATTTAAATGTTTCCTTGAATCGAGTAATTTTTACCAGGTGCAGTTCTAAGTGAGCCCTCGCATGCTTATCTTTTGGTTCTGAGTTGCCAGTAAACACATTTGAATTTCATTAAAAAGTTTTGTGTTTCTTGAATTTGTTGAGGATGTGGTATTGCTTGATATTGGGACACCTTCAAGATTTTGTCCAATGGAAGGGTCCTCCAAATGCCCTCTCCATGACTAAAAGTCAGTTGCTTCTTCTGTTAATTAATTTACTAGAATTTCTCATATAGAATAAATAACTCGTGCAGCTCTATGATTAAAACTGCAAAAGGAATATTTTAGGTTTAAACACTCGAGATTGATCATTATCAATCAAATATGACATGATCCTTTCGGGCTGAATTTACGTGGAATTCTACCATGACATACAGCAGATGCCAAATTTTGTGAAATGTTGCTGGTGACTTGTTGAGCACATTAATATGATCGTTGAAAGTCAATGATGAAACTATTTGGAATGTCGTATCAAGGTTTGTCATCATCGGATTAGGATCTGATCGATAGGAATTTGCTGGGTCTATCAACATCAGGTGAAACCTGATGGAACTATAAAATTCATATTTGGTTGTAGTTATTTAAAATTGATCAAAATCAACTTGGATCTGTCAGGCAATCCGTTGGCTAGTTCCAAGTGATATTTGAGATAGGATTGATGATTGCTTTGCCTCAAAATTTGATGGTTTGGGATGAGCTTCTCTTGATCTTCCCAATCTGGATGGGCTAGGCCGATTTTTTTATCCATAATTGTGTTGGTCACTGGTCTGGTTGGACCGGCCAAGGTTCTGAATCCTTTTATGGCTTGGGCTAATTAATGGCTTAAATATTAGATCTGCCTTGTGCTGGCCAGTTTCAATTCTTTATCAAATTCAACCAAAAGTTTTTTTTTTCTTTTGTCAGGGCACTTGCTTTGTCAAATTCATTCAAATCTTGTGCTGCAGGTTGTACCACATATTTATTATCAATTAGTACCAAAAAAATTTAACAGCACTTGCTTTGAAACTTTTAAATCTAGGAGCATTGTATTGAATGGAAAGGTAAATTAGGAGCATCTTAGGAAGTTGATATGATTATAATTCCATCCATTACAAAGTTGTACATGTTGTAAAGTGAGTAAATGTAATTAGTTTTCGTGTCGATGGGACCTAGTCCATGTTGATAAATGATTGATTTTGTTTGTATAATGGCTGTGAGATTGGGATCGATATTTCATCAGAATACCAAAAGTCTCCCCAAAATTTCCAGAATAGCATGTTGTGTGAAACATAACTACATAAGGTGGCAAACAAAGCATGTCATTCTCTACATCTTAAATCATGTTCTTTTTGGTTCTTTCTACCTTATTTTTAGCAAGATTTCAATATATATTAATCCACATTATTCTCTTTAGAATTATTAATTTAAATCAGCAGGTTTCTTTGAAAACTTTTTATTGTTAAGAAGTCTTAATTGCTTGTGAGATGCTTACCCAACTTCAAGTTTTTTTCTATGTTCATACTCATTGGAATTTTTTAATATCCTCTGTCCCTCGCCTCTAGTTTTGAGATAATATCGATGATGTATTGTTGTAATGCTGACCTGCAGGTACCCAATGAACAAAAGTTGCCATCCCTGTATCTCCTAGATAGTATTGTGAAGAATATTGGAAGAGATTATATCAAATGTTTTGCTGCAAGGCTACCTGAGGTAGATTCTGCTGTTAGATTTCATTATTTTGTTTGCTGTTAAGCATATTTTAGCATCGGTTCCTACTTTCTGTTCCTCTCTCTCCCCCTTCAGTTCTCCTTCTCATCTGGTGTGATGCTTTTAATTACTAGGTCTTCTGCAAGGCTTATAAACAGGTTGATTCTTCTATTCATTCGAGTATGAGACATCTGTTTGGGACATGGAGAGGAGTCTTCCCCCCTGCCTCACTTCAGATAATTGAAAAAGAACTTGACTTCCCACCAATCACCAATGGTTCATCGAAATCTGAATCATCAAAACTTGATTCCCAACCACAGCGTCCAGCCCACAGCATTCACGTGAATCCAAAATACCTGGAGGCAAGACAGCGGCTTCAACAATCATCTAGGGTAAGTATGTCAAGTATGATTTCAGAGATCATCTTTATTGGCTTTGTTCTGCTTTGTAGTCTTAACAGTTATTAAACTGTTCTAGTCTGTTAATGTGTTCCTAAATACTTTTGTTGACTGTAGAAGTTTCCCAAACCTTTTCAACAAACAAACTAGTGTTGTGGTCAATTTAAATGCTCCAAAGTAGTTGTGATATTAATTAGGTGTGGTTACTGTTACTTTTGTTGGATAAGTGTGTTTGCATTAGGATGTCTAAAATAGTGTAAATTATCATGAGAAATTGCTTCAACTAGTAGGATTTATAGAAAATCAAGAATGTGGAAAATGGTGAATGAATCGGTTTCACATCTTGGTCGTAAAGGATACTATAGTAGAAATAGAATTTGGATGTTTCTTGGATATATAGGCTATTCACCTGTAGTAAATATAAAAAAAGTGAATATGCATTAGAATAAGGGAAAAGGTTCCTACATGATTTCTCAGGGTAATATTGAGTTAGCAAGATGGCCAAAGGGTGGAAAGCTGAGAAAGAAGATTTATTTGTCTAAAATTGTCTTTAAATATACTTGTAGATCATCAATCTTCTACATATTTACCAAGAGTTTTGAATATAAGCTCTTGTTGTAATAGTAATGTTTAAAGCTTGGGTTATACTGGTCGATTCCGACTAATATTTACCAGTTGGGATGGTTCACCATACATGGATCAAACAATTTCACTTGCACTGGTACAAAACTAAGCTCAACGCCTTGTTATGAACTTAGCTTATTTGCAGAGGGTCAGCCTACTTTTGATTTTGTGCAGTGCTGAAGAGTTTGCAGAGGGTCAGCCTACTTATCTTGTTTTTCACAGTTTGCTGTTAGCTAAACAGATGGACAAGCACTAGAGTTTTTTTCTCTATCATATGTCAATTGATTATTTTGGTACTTATTTTCTGTTTTTGTACTGTCTGAAGAATATTGTTACTTGTCATTCTTAGTACCTCAATATAACCTTGTTATGTTGATTATCTTTTTTGGTTGGTGAAGGCCAAGGACATAAGCAGTGATGATTTCAGTGGTGTGGTTAGTACAATTGATGATGCAAAGAGGTATGACAGAATCACTACGGTAGGAAATTCAAGGCAATGGAAAAATCTGCCTGCTAAAATGCCTGTATGTTATTTCTTGCCTGTTGTTTTCATTATTAGTTCCATAAGTAAATTTCTCTTTTTTAATTAAGGTCTATATTTTCCGTTAAATTAAGTTCTATTTGCAGAATGTGCAATGTCCTCAACAGGAATTCAGTAACAATGTCATCCATGATAAAAAAAGGCTTAAAGTTATTAGAGATCATGAATATTCTTCTGATCTTTCACAAGAGTTGGACCTTGGAATTGGAAGAGTTGGTGAGAGGCTTAAAGACGGAGATGGGCACAACATTGCTGGTATCAATGCTACTGAAGCACAGCTTAACAGAAAGAATGAATTTGATGTAAATCATTTTTATGATAATTATCGAGTCTCTGGATCTAGACGTTCTAATACTCTGCTAAGTTCAGTAGATTTAGGTGATAGAGATAGAAGCAAGTTAGAAGCATCTAGAAGCTGGAAGAACTCTGAGGAGGAAGAGTATATGTGGGATGACATGAAAACAGGAACAGAGTATGGAGGTACCAACAACTCGCTCAAAGGTGATTGGCATAATGCCGATGCTGATAGGTCTGTTAGAATGCAAAGTGGAAAGTGGATGTCTCTGAAGACAGAGCATGTGCAATGCAACTTGAACAAAGTCAATGATTCTCTCCCTCGATTAGTGAAGACTAATAAGGGTGAAAGCAAAGTGCTGCCTTATGAGGTATTTATTGTTTTAAACTTTTAATATCTTTGATAATTTACCTTGGTATTTGAGCCCAGTAGTACATGCTTGCATATTCCTTTTTTTTTTTTTTTTTTTTGCAGAGAGAAAATTTTGCTCTCAACTTGGTTGGATACAACTAGAAGATTTTACACTATGTATATGTTTTTCTTATTGGAAGCTGATGTAGTATTTTAGATTTCTCATATCAATTCTTGGTTATGTGGCAATTTAGTTTCTGCTAGAACTTGAGTACTGTATTTTTCTGAGCTGGTACAAAGAGGCAGAAGGTCTAGAGTCTTTTGTCATAAATTAGAACTTGCAATCAATGTATTAGTGAAGGCAGGTAAACTTGGAACTCCTTTGCATTCTTGTTAGGAATGGTATATTTACATCATCCAGTTGCTTCCATTTGTCTACTAAGTGCAGCTTCAGGTTTATCAAATAAATTCTTATATCATTGAAATTTACAGGCTAATGATATTCTCAACAAGCAGGATTTTTTTGAGAAGCTTCGACCATCATATGCTGTTTATGACACTGATTTGGGATTACGTACAGAGGCTTCTTCAAATTCACTATCACAACGGAAGGCTTCATCAGAGCACCATTCCTCATCTTTCTGGACCTCCCATGAGTTACCAGCATCTTTGGTTGGATTAGATAAAAATTGCTCAAGGGCTGGTCAACCAGAAGGACAAACGCTCTCTTTCAGTGCTGGTTTATCCACAAGCATTAGTTCATCTTTGCCACTGCCTGGGCTGTGTTCTTCTGTGCCGTCTTCAACTTTGGGCCCTCATGCTAATATCCCAGGGTCAAGTGGAACTTTTGGACAGCAGTGGCAGCAAACTTTGCAGCTTCCATCACTGTCTTCAGATTTAACTCCATCTTCAACATCCATTCAACAACGGAAACCACATAACTCAATTGATCCTGATCGTGTTCGATCTCATTTGTTCTCTCAAACTGGTCATAAGCCTTTGCATCTAGCAGGTTCCGTGGATTTTGTTTCAGGTAAAAGTCATGCTCAACCACTTGGTGTTTTCTCAAGTTCGGCAGCATTCCAATCAGAGACTACTCAGCACCTTGAAGACTTATTTGATCCTACTACCTCAACATCCTATAATCAGCCAAGGGATCGTTCCCCTCTCATACAGCAATCACAATATAATCTAGCTCAATGGCAGGCAGCAACACAGTCTCAGCCCTCTCGAACTGAAACCGAGACTCAACCTTCACTTCGGAGTGAAACAGATTCTCAACCTTCCCATCAGACTGAGAAACTGTCACCTCTGCCCCCAGGTCTTGGAATTCATCAGGCTGAAAAAGATTCTAGCACAAGCCACTCAAATGATCCTGCTGTAAGACAGCCTCACACAAGTAGTTTATTGGCTGCAATTATGAAAAGTGGTGGTCTGTTACCGAATAATTCAATCAGCAACCTTCAAAAGCCTAGTGTACAGCCTCCTTTGCCGGTTGGACCTCCTCCTATCCAAGTTACATCGGCTGCTCCTTCAAACACTCCATCGGTTTTCCCTCCGCTTTCCCTTGATGATACACCTGATCTGAAGCCACCCCAATTTGGAGACACGATACCACCCCTACCACCTGGCCCTCCTCCACCTTCCTCATCCTCGGTAGCTGTGAACTCTGACAACTCCAAAACGTCTGGAGCCAATGTGAATTCACTTTCAAGTCTTCTGAGTTCATTAGTTGCAAAAGGTTTGATATCCTCATCATCTACTGAGTTGCCAACTACATCTACAGCTAAGCTGGTTGATAAGGCCAAGGATCAGTGTATTGGCTTTCCTAGCAACAGTCTGGAGCAAGTTCCTTCATTCTTAACTACCTCATCAGGTATTCCTCCAATTTCTACAGAAGATCCTGCTACATCAAACTCAGTTGCAGGTGCTGCATTATCACAATCCAGTGCTGCTGAGTTGAAGAACCTTGTGGGCTTTGAGTTCAAATCAGAAATTATGCGTCGATTTCATCCTTTGGTGCTTACAAGCCTATTCGATGATCTAAAACATCAATGCAACATATGTGGTCTGAGGTTCAGACTTCAAGAGCAGCTCCAATGTCATCTAGATTGGCATGCGCCAAAGAAGTCTGAAATGAGTAACTTTAACCAAACGTATAGAAAATGGTTCCCAGAGATGAGAGATTGGGTCAATGGTCCTGTTGGACCACAAAGTTCTTCGGAGGCAGCAATATCGCTGGAGGAAGTTGCCCCATATGAAGAGGAATCTGAACCCATGGTTCCTGCAGACGAGAGCCAATGTTTGTGTGCATTATGTGGAGAACCATTTGAAGATATTTTCTCTGAATCAAGAGATGAATGGATGTACAAGGGGACTGTATACTTGGAACTACAAAATAAGCAAGATACTACAAGTAATATGGATGGACCAGCTGACCAACTTCCTATTGTGCATGCTCATTGTATGTCGCAGTGGTCCGCCGGACATTGCTGAGAATGGTAAAGTGGCCCAACCGTATGCACCAAGTGGCCTATTTTGAACTGAAGGTGACTATGCATGGCCCTCCCTCCCATGGGCTGCTTTCACTCGGCTACAAGTCTTTTCAGGATTATTTTATGAACATTGCCAAAATTGTAAGTAGATAATTGCTCCTCTAACTAACTTAAAATCAGATTGAGTACTGCCGCTTTAAATTTCTTGATTTCATAATTTCTTGCTATTTTGCAATTCTTTTCATGCTACTTTTTCCTGTAGTGCATATGAGAAAAGAATTGTCAAATCAAGAAAACATGGTTCTGTAGTATATGATAATGTTTGGACATATTTTTTGGCTCATTCTTGCCGGAGTGTTTTTGTTCTCTATTCTAAACCATATAACTAGTATGTTTCGAGTTAAAATCATACTTTATGTGGAACTTGAACCAACAGATCAAATATTTTTTTAATACTTAAAACATATGATGCTCAAACAGGCACACTTGCATCATAGATGATAATGGTTTCAAAATTATTGATGGATCATGCATGAGAGGAATTTGTAGAATTTCTGCTTCTGATCTGTTTATTAGTTGTGCTATTGCATGCATATGCTGAATTATGAGGCTTATGTGTCTGATTGTTGTGTTAAAGACTGGAGCTTAGTAATCAACTACATTTTACCCCATTTTACATCTTTTCTACTTTTTTTTTTTTTCGTCCTCTGATTCATAAAATGTCACTGAAATAAGGCCAGTTAAACTAAATTGACTGTTTGTGTTAGTCATGGATTCGTTTTTCTTGATTATTTTGACTTCAGAACCCTCAGTGGCTAGAGAGACAAGTAATTTATGAAAATGTCTTGACTCTTTTTAATCAGTGGCTAGAGAACCGAAACGCAGGGGCAAGAGATAAAGTGGTCAACATATGAAAACATGTATTGAGAAAAAGGAGCTAGAATTTGACCTTTTTGTGATATCTAGAGTTAGATTTTTGTTGATCAATCATGTATATTATTGTTTCCTCATCTCTTACAGTACTTGGAGCGCTGTTCAAAAGAAGTTTATTCACCGGCTTTGCTCTTCTTCATCTATAGTCAGTCACCGGAATCAGATTGGCTGGCACGCTTTTATGTGTATGCCATCATCTCTCACATCTGTTGATTTTTTGTTGCATGAAAAATGAGAAATAGATGTTTGTCCTTAATTCATCCGTCTCTTCTGTCATGCCATATATACTTGCAAAAGAAATGGATAAGAAAAATTCATTTTGCTCTTTGGCTGCTGTCTATCCAAATTAAATCTTCACGCAATGTTTTATGCTCGGTCTGAATGTATATTGAAAAGCACGTTCTAAAAACAATCATGAATTGTAATCATGATTGTTTTACAGATAATGTGTTACATCTATTGTTTCGTTTGGGCTGATAGATCTCATTCATCGAGATGGACCATCATCACATTGGAGACAAGGTGGCTTGGATGGGGAAATTTCTACTTGGGATAGGGGTGAGTGAGATAGGTAAGGATTAATTAGTTCCCTGAGGCGTTCTTCGTTATAATTCTTTTCTTATACTTACACAACAGCGTTCTGTTCCACTTTGAACCAATCGCGTTGGTGAGAGTGATAGATAGGATTCTGTAGTGCGATTGGAATCCGTCGGTCAAAGCATCTTAATTAGATCCTCCTAGTTTGAGGAATACTAGTCAGGATTTGGATTATTGACCACCCCTATCTCTGGCTAATTAGATCCTCAATTTAAAGTTGGTCAAATTCGTTAGTTTGGTGATTGGTACGTGTACGAAGTTGCATGTCCTATTTGATGTGCACGCTTGAAGCAAATAGCGCGTCTTAATTCTAATTAAGAATCACACATCTAACGGTCTCATGCTATATCCTTGGATCATTTATTTAGGTGAGCCACTGATCTAATATTACTGTGTCCTCGAGTTAGGACATCGCTCGAGGATCTATTATTGCACCCCATGAGTTTTATTGGCTGAGGCAAGGCAAGACAACTTCGGTCGTGCAGCAAAGGTCTAGATTTTACCCAAACAGCCACAAACACTATATTTGGTCGCATACATTCCCTATCTGAATTATCCTAAAAACTGATCAATAGATACATAGATATTTAAACCTAATTTAAGCAAATCAATAGACACGAGTAGATATCTAAACTATGAGAATCCTTGTTGAAGATAGATAAACGTCATGATAAAATAGACCCAAGGACTTAAAAACAATTATAAGCTATTATGATGAAATAATAAATAGTCTCTATTCTTCTCCACCATTAATCTATGATTTCCTTTATGTCCAAAAAATTTTCCAAACACATATAAACCCAACCGTATGCATGCTTAGGCATCCCAATCCAACTCGACCAATATTCCTAAATAAATACCCAAGAAAAATCGGGCCAGGCAGAAATCTATCTCGCAAATTTTGACCTGCAGGGAAGAAGTAGACAGATCAGAGATAAATAAAAAACGACAGAGAGGTTACCAGCGGGAACTTATCTGTCAAGGGATATTGCAATTAGTGCACAGATTGAAAAGTGGAATCAGAACAATAAAATAAAGACAAATGTATCGTGGCTGCCATGATCCAACATTATAATATCTGCATCTTAGTCCTGTATCCAAACAAGTTATTCTGTTCTGCAGGTTGAAAGAGCATTACATAATTTGAACACCCATACAACTAATATCACGCAACAGTGCAACTCGAGCAGAAAATATAACAGGCCGTTAACTTTCAGAAGGTCCTCGAGTAGTGCAGGTGCAGGTGCAGTTGCTGTACATGAATTCAGATTCACAAACTCTCAAAACCTAACACTCAGAAGGAAATCAGATCATCCCACTCATGAACTACGCAAAAATTTATAGAACACATGCTGTGAAAGTGAAACACATTACAAGAAATTGGTATCTTGGACGAGATAATCAAACCACACTGCACATGCTCATCGTGATCAAACAGGCAAATGTCATCAGAATTCTCAGATCAAGTTGGAGAAAGAAAGCACAGATCGGGCAACTATTTTCTGCGCTCGATCCAAATGAAAGATGCCTTGAGTCTGAGTTGTGATTATGTTTCTGGGATAGGTCATCCATACGCAACGTGTACCAATCTTTATATGACCTTTTATAGACCAACCCATTTGACCCATCTGAAAACTTTTCCAACTTTGAAAGGAAGCTCATAGTCTCTTGTCACGGATGCTTCCCTTCTTGCCGCCTCTGGTTCAGACCAAACATACACCCCTCGTTCTTGTTTACTACCAGGAACAGTATTATCAAGAATTGCAGCAACAAGAAATGCTATCACCATGTTGAATGACAGCAATGTGTTCAAAACAAAATCTACCTGTAAGGAATACAAGAATAGAAACCATCAGTGTCTCAGATATCAAAAGTTCTAATAATACAAATATAATCTCGAGTGTCAAGAAATCATGTTTTGTCCAAATCAATAACTATTTTATCTGCACGTGAAATGCTGCATTTCATCATAAAGCATTAGGTTCATTATAGTGCCACGTAGAATTCACCACCCAGTAATAAAAGTCATTCCACGATATTGTTAAACTGAATCTGTAACCTGATGTTAGTTGTTGGATAAACTAAAAGTATAAGATTTATATATGAAAAAACTTTAGGTGGTTAGTGTACTGTGACACCTAAGGTATAGTATCCATAATTGCTGTAAGAATTTCTGCACTTCAACTTCCAAGAAAAACTTTATGAACCAAAATAAAGATGACTAAAAGTGTAAATGTTTAATGGATGACATAATCTTATGATTACACTATTTGAGATGTCTTTTTACTTTTGACGATGTAGTGACTATGATCTGCCCTATACTAAGATCCATCGTTCTGTCTTTTTTATACTTTCTTCACCATAGTGACTTGTGACATGCCCTGTTTCCAGAACCCTTTCTTTTTTAGCACAACCGGACAGATGTTCAGCCCTTCAGCAAGCTCAAATAAATGTACTGCATCTCCTTAATTACTTCAAAGAAACAAAATACACTCGGACATGACGGCACAAATTCTTTTACAAGTGAAAATATTCAGCAGAGGCCTGAGTTTGGTGCCCCATTCATATGGCACAATTTCATGGCTCATGCAGAGTTTGCAGGATCAGGATAGACTAGGGTCAGGGATTGGGATTTCTGGGGCCATGATCAATTAAAAACTAATTTTTAATTAAAAGGAAAAATAAATAAATAATAACAAAATATAGTGGAAATATCATCTATGTTGAAGAAAAAATAAATCATGCATACCTATAGAAAACTTGGTTATACATTATTTTAGAAAAATGTAACATGACAAAAGGGAAGAGAGAATGAAGAGATGTATTTAAGATCATATCCATATAGTGCATAGGTTCAATAATGAGATGCAGTACTCCACTGCATGGATTCATACTCCCAAACCTTGCTGCCACCCGCGGTCCGAGTTTTGCTGCCGCCCATTGACTAAGGACTCCTCTTCATTCTCCCTCTCTCTCTACCAACCTCAGGACAGCAAATAACAACAGTGTTGCCCACCCACATCAACAGTGCAGTAGCCGCAGCATTTTCTACTACTTGAGCTTCTCTCTCCCCATCTCTTTTGTGTTCATCACCAGCACCAGTAGAGACTAGCTACATCTCATTTGATCCAAAAGATAGGGGCAGCACCACACATCCACCAGTCCTGCTATAAGCTATTTTTTTCAAATCTCTTGATTGAGATTTGCCGAGATTGGCAAGGATCAGCTAGTTCAGACCAATTCCCAACTGATCTCAATCAATTTCTCACAGATCCGCCAAATATTCTACGATTTGGTTAAAAACTATTGTGGAATTAAAATGAGACTGTTCCATCCCTAGATTGGGCTCACTGATCCAATGAACCCTGAGTTTACATGCATCGAGAGAAAAGGGAGCAGGGAGGAGGCTTCTTGAGAGTCTTGTCACCAATGAACACTAACTTATTCTAAAAGTAGAAAACATGCACAACAGTATATAGTATTCATAATTGGGATTATGTGTAATTTACTGGCTCTCCCCGCACCAAAACCATTCGATGCATCCTTTTAAATTAAATATTACCGATCATAATCTGTAGCTATGAGTGCATCGTTTTAAACTAAAGATTGCTAATCATAATTTGTAGTCATGAGGTTCTTGTTCCAACAGGCTTTATCAAAGTCATGCTAACACACAAGATGAACAATGCTCAGTTTTCGCAGCTCGCATAATAAAAAGATTCCATGACATCAATGATACTATCTAACATTTACCTTGTGGGCTTTTGAAACTGAAAAGGCAAATACAAATAAAAGGTGCAATTCAATGTATTCAGTATGCAACATATTTAACATTCTAGTTGACTTATATTTATGTCTTCAAAAGCCCATACACATGAAAGATGCAAGTCTATGTACCGCATATGCAACACAACTTAACTTTTAATTCTAATTTACTTATTTCTGCATGATTATATATCCAATATTTTAATTGAATCAACTTTCAATCCTAATCATTTCTTTGTGATGATGCATACCATATTTCTTTAAAGAAGTTTCATTCATTGATCAAGAGAGAACAGCCAACAGAGAACTCATAATGCATCTACTTCCCCCTTAACCTCCAATCCTCCCAATTCATTTTATGATTGAAATGTTCTACCCATAATAACACAAATCATTTAACTCAGCCAAATCAATTCAAGACACCGACTAATTAATCTATGATTCTACTGCCAGAATGTCCAAGCTCAGCCTGTATCACTTCAGCCTTTCTTGTTTCATTTTGTGGCTGATATAGCATACCACCAAAACAAAATGACAATTTACTGACCACCTAATTGATAGGGACTAGCTTAGTAAATTTAAACTTCTATGCCTGAAACTTCTTAAGAATTAGATTGTTGGTCTCCTAATTTTGTAGGGACTAGCAGCAAAGGGTGTGTGGACATGGGTCATTTAAGCGGGAGCTGTAGGGTTTTGAAGTTCAAACTAATGATGTAAAAAGGACCAAACACCCATCATAGACCCAAGGGACCTAAGTCCAAAACCGATTAAAATATATTTGGGTTATATACATGGCTTTGAGGCCCTGCTATGAACTGATGGGTCAAGCCTCCTTAATCCTTACCTGACAACCAACCAACAAGTCTAGATGGCATCGTGGACAACTCCAAAACAACCATCTTTGGCTTAAATTTAAAATAAACTTGCAAAATTCATATAGTATGTTAGATGAATGATTATGATTATATGGTAATCATGAAATATGAAACAACCAATGACCATTCACTTGTATTATCTATATCAAAATATAACAGTAATATAATTTAAATTTCTCTCTTGAGTTGAAAAAAAATCAATTATACATGTAGAGCTTATATCCATGGTAAAGACTAAGACATACCCCTTTATATCCGGTGTGAAAAGGCCCATGCAATGCCACAATATATGGTTGGAAGTAACTCGGTACAGATGAATTTGCATTGGGAACAAGTCCATATTGCTGGAAGTATGCAGGTACAGATAAGGAGAAAAACAAAGAGAGTCCAACTATGATACTATTTCTGGAGCTTCCTGTCTCACTGTACCGTAGGTTTGACAAGCCCAAAGCAGCAAGCATGGCCCACATAAAGCATAAGAGTCCAGCAACCATGACATCAGGGATAGAAGCAATGAAGCCACCAACTTTACCTGTTTATAGAAGAAAATTGAACACTCAAATGAAAAAAAAAACATAATTGATGCAATAGAACAGAAATTTCAAAAACCAAAGTAAACAATAAGGTAGAATGTTTATTGTTTTATTATTATATTGTTATCCTTTTTGTAAAGCTTCCAGTACATTTAACTGCTTGAAGAAGGAAAACAGAACTGCTGCTTACCCACAAAAGATAGAAGAATCAGAATGACAGCACCCAGCTCAACTGCTCTGCGACTGCCCATTTTAGTTACAGCAATAGTGTGAACATTTTCTGTAAGAGTTGTTGAACCAACTCCGGTGCCCCAAAGACCAGCAAGAATGCTGGAGATGCCTTCCATACCGATACCCCTGCTAAGAACTCCAGCTGTTGGAGGTCTTGAAGCCACCAACAAAGATGAAGCATGGTATGTACCAACCTTGTAAAGGAACCAAATATCAGAGAAATAGAAAAGGATGGGGAAAAAATTCCGCACTTTCATGAAAAGAAAGCATCAAGTAAGACATTCAACAGAATAAACTAAAAAAAACAAAAAAAAATCAACAAGTCTGCAATTTAATTGATGTAGAAAGCCTTAATAACCAAAATTAGGCCTTGCACAAGAATCGAATATGTGATGCCCAAATTGCAGCAAGTTATTTGAACATAATTGCCTGAAAATTCACAAAAATGATATGAATATCCATTCAAGCAATATGTTCAGCTTAAAGTAACTTAAGATGTCCCTCTTCTGATGCTCTTAGTTAGTAAGTGACATGTCATTCGATCAGCATCCTCCAAAGGAAAGGCTTGTCCTAACATATCCATGGGAAACTAGAGAAAACAATGGCCAAAACAAAGCAGGGTTTTTTTTCCCTATTATACACATTTCCCCAAGTCATCATGAGCATACAATAAACTAATACCAAATATATGAAGAAAAAACGTTAATACAAAAGGAAATGGATGAAAGAAGCAAAGGAAAATTGATATCAAAACTGGCTATGACCTTTTCCTTATATCAGATGTGACCTAGCTTGTGACCATTACCAGACCTACTTTGAATATAGGGTAATCAGATAATTGAGAACAGGCGAGATTGTTTTATTGAGTTTTCAGTTCTAGATTGATATCTTAGTTGAATTCTTAGTCAAAGCAAATAATAAAAAGGATGCTGCTGTTTCTATGAAGTTGTATGATAATGTTGATAAATAATTTTGAGAAAAACCTTTTTTCGTCCCTACTGCTTTCTTCTTTTCTTTATCCCATATGTTTTTTTCCCTTTGCTTGTTTTTTCCTTCTCTGAGTACTCTTCTAATTTCAATCTATCCCTTCCCCAATATATGGTCTGGTTTCTAACATCGATTTCAATAGGCGCTCGCCTAGGCGCTCAGGCGAGGCGAGGCGAGGCCCAAGTGCCTTGCTTCATTTCCAGGCGGCGCGTTTCAAAGAGGCGAGCGCCCGAGTTAAACCAGGTGACCAAACCAGCGTTTTAGGTATGGTTTGGTCTCTGGTGCTTTAGTTGGTTCAATGGAACCAACTAAAGCACCGATATCAACCTCCCAGCATCCCTCTCACGACTTCCCCAACCCTAACCCTGCTCGCGATTCTACCGCCAAGATTTCTTCTCCGCTACTGGTGCCTCTCTCCGTTGTTTCTGCCACTGTCGCTTCTCGCCGCTACCACTGTTGCTGCTCGCCACTGCCACAATCGCTGCTCGTCGTTGCTGTCACTACTGCTGCCGCTACTCGCTGCTACCGCTGTTGTTGCTCTCAATCAGTAGCCTCGGTCTTCCTCTTACTCACACTTTTCTCACTTCGATGGTATATTGTTAATAGTATATTAACAGTATACTACTAACTGTATACTAATAACGGTATTTTTATCTATTAGATCACTAATATATTATTTTGATTTTAATACTATTAATTTTTATTTATTTGAAATTATTGTTAGGTTTCAGAATAAATGACAAGTATACAGAGCAACTCAATTGATTCTCCAATGACATCAAAAAAAGATCTTGCATGGAAGTATAATTATCTAAAGGATCCGAAGTATAATTATATTTATTAATTATATTATATATTTTTATATTTTTATATTTTAACATCTCGGGTGTTTTTGGATCTTGGCGCCTTTTGGCGCAAAAGGCGCCTAGCGCTTTTTAAATCATTGGTTTCTAAGCAACTATTCATCCAAAAGTACTGATTGTCGCCTGGATGTTAGATTTGATAAGGTGATGCATATAGATGTTGTAATCTATACTGAGACAAGTCCTGGACTACAGCTTATATCTGACTTTCACCAGCTGCCACTAAGGTGCTACTTGTTCCATGATATTCATGTAATAATAATAGAAAGATTAGTCTGACTCTGAAAACTATTTCATTGTTGATCACAATACCTCAGCAGCTGATTGATTGTTATCTGACAAACTTCATTATATTAATAAATATTATGTTAATCAACAATGATAGCACATTCATGTTGCATTCAGCCTCATGCTGGCTTCGTAATGCATGCTTATTGATATTATACTCGATGAATCACATTATGTTCATCAATAGCCTTCTACAGATAGTGCATTATCCTGTGTAAACTAATAAAAATATATCAAAGGTTAAGAAATAAAATACCAACCTTTGAATGTTCTTTGTAAGTCATCATATCCAATCATTTCACTTTCCAATCAAATGTATGCAGCTTTTTGGAATTAACTGTTTCCCACAGTTCACTTCTACTTATAACATATTGATCACAATGTTTTTTTCAATGCTCAGACAACGGTATTAAACTGGACCATCCCCATTGCCAAAAACAATGCATCTCATATCTTTACAGAATTCAAAAATTTATGCACAGACCAGGCACATCCCCTGTTGCAATAATCTAATACTAGTTATGTTTGTCTCACATATATTTCTCCAATGAGGCATATCAACAAAGGTTCACCGTTTCTGGTACCAGACCCATCTCGGCAATCTATCAAACCGGTATGAACCGATCAATACCGACATACCGACAGATAGAATGTCGGTGCATACTGGTGTTTCGACAAGGAAGAAATAGAGGGTGAAGAGGAAAGGGCAGTGGAGGAATAGAAGGAAGAAGAAAGAAGAAGAAAAAAGAAGAGAAGCAGAAGCAACGACAGCGTACTTGGGTAGCAACAGCAATGGCAAAGTGGCAGCAACAATGGCGAAGAAAAAGTAGCAATGGCGAAGCAAAAGCTGCAGCGGCAAGGGTAGCGACATCGTATGCAACAAAAGGGCTCACAAGTTGGACAGGGGTCTACCACTTTTTAATTTTTTTATTATTTTAACCAGACCACTTGAAATGGGGTGGTCTGCATATCAGCCTATGCCCAGACCAATACGTACTGACCATAGCATACCATTTCGAGCAGTACAGCAATCCCTGATATCAAGCAATATTTTATTGATGCTCGAACATGGTATTGACTTGGATTATTCCTATTACCAAAAAATTCCCCCAAACAATGCATCTTGCATCTTTGATAGAGTATTTCCTTAAAAGATTATGCATAGCTCCCATGACAGCCTAGAGCAGCCCCTATTTCAATCACCCAGTTCTAGTTGTCTATGCCGATCACATGTGTCACCATTCTACTAATGCATGCATGTATGATGTTTTTCCAATCTAGTCTAGCACCATAACCTCTTACTATTAAGATCTTTCTTCAGTACCAATCTAACATTCAGTCACACCCTCTAGAAAATATTAATCGACAGAATATCATTCAACACTAGCATAAATCACAACTCACCAAGAATCTGTTCTTAAGCCTCTGGCTCTTAAGTATCAACTATCAATAAGAGGACAACCCCAACACTACATATCCAAAGAGAAAAATTTATCTATAGGCTATAGTATGCCTTGAAAGCAATTACCATTTCAGTGATCTGATTAGATTCTTATATACTAATAGCATTTTAAAACCCAATCTAGACAACTATGGGTCAAGGTTTGATGGTTACTGGAATATGGTTGATGGTTGGACTGTAGTTCGATCAAGTGCCAACAAGTAACATCAGAAATAAAATAATAAAATACTTTTAAATTTACACACTTGATAATTCTTCTGATGCAATTTTCCAAATAAGATGCCAGACTAAAATATGAAAAATGATTTGATAGATTTAATATTTTGCTTTTTTTACTGTTGAAAACTATATGAATGAATATGAAATCAGGAATAGCATTATTGATCAAATTGTTCAACCCATGAAAACTGAAGAAACAAGTGGTTCATCAAATAACTGGATTGTTCAAGACATCCAAGTCGATGGTTTTCCCAGTTTTTGCTTATCAGGTTTGAGGTCACCTGAACTTTACAGCCTGTTGTTTCAGAAGTTCACAATGATTTATGTTTCATCCAATTCTCCTTTCTAGTTGCCTTATCATGGAAGTTCTCCCTCTCCAATACAAAGGTCCCTCAAATCTAACCAATACCTCGTTTCATCCTTTTGTGTTTTTTTCTGCAGCTAAAATGCAATCTCTTTATAATTTCTCTCCACAGTTTAATTCCAGGAGCCCACACAATGAACAATATTGACTAGCATCACTCATAGTTGGGAACAATCAAACTGAGTATTCATCCTAAAATTTAATATCCTCAAATAAAAATTCTGATTATAGGGTAGTAAAATTTGGGGAAAAAAAGTCTAATCAAAACAGAAGGTATAAGCACAAATGCTAATATGGACAAAGTTAATTAATACTTCAAAAAATGTATCATAAAATAGAGTTGGTAACCTTTTGCTCTAACTTCCAACAAAAGAACAAAAATATAGAGATGAATTTTCATTCTAAACTTCGATAAAAAATATTGATTATACATAAGAAATAAGCTGAGTTGCCAATAAGTACAATGCAAATCAATATCATCATTGGAAAGATAAGCAACAAATATTTCAAGAATGACAAAAGCTGAATATTGTTGTAAAGCAAACAAGAAACTCACCGAATCAACTGTTGCAATAATGGATACTACACACATAACAATGGCCATTTTCCAACTGAAAACAGGTGTGCCCCATTGCAATGGATAAGGAAGTCTAAACCATGGTGAAGATTTTATGGCATGAGAAGTATCTGTACGGCAGTGTTTCATCCTTGGCACATGCTTCCTGCAGTATGCTGACAGAGTATTGGAGGCAGGTACATTAATATCACAACCTTTATAGTTATACACTCCAGATTCTGTAAGAAGAAATGCGATAGCCCATGTAACTCCCAGACCCAAAGGGACCTGTAAATGGCACAGCAAGATTCTCACAGGGTGATATGTTGCCAAAATCACTTAGATTCATTTTATGACATGAAAAATAACAATTTTTGTCCATGATTGTTAGTCAAGCTTACCGCATAGATCAGAAATATTCGATGACCAAATATGCGAATCTTCCGAAGATACTGCAGAAGGAACAGCAAAGGCAACTTAGATGAAACAAACACAGAAATAAATCCTAAAAGCTAAGAAACAGAAAGATACTGCAAATTGTAAATGTCATATGGCATAAAACAGCCAAGATGTATCAGATGTAATCATTGCCGAAACTCACAAGTGAGAAAATGATAACCAGCAATATCTGCATCATACCAATCTCCAGACAATTTCCTACTTGAGTGAAGCCATAACTAAAAAAAGAAAGTCCAACAGCTGCAATTGTCGGAGATACAACAACTGGATTAATCAACCTGCAACAAACAATTAAGTCTGAGTGTTGCAATGTGCAAGCACATTATCAGCGCCAGACTTCCAGGAAGAGCACACTGGAATCCAGCACTTCAATATCAATATCATTGAAGCAATATATAAGTTAAAAGTGCAGTATTTAATCATATGGGCAAGCATAGGCAGGACATGCTCTTACTCCATGCCATGTTCAACTGCAGATATGGTTAACTGCTTAATGCTAAAGTTATATTTGGTCAACAGCAAAGTGATGGAGAACCATCTACAGTTATAAAGGATTTCAGAATAGTTTATTTTAGACAAAGAAAGCAACAAAAAATCATGAATTAGTTGAACTAGAAACTTTAAGAGTTGTGTGAAAAAACAAAAAAAATCTTTTGGTAATTCTAGGTGTTAACCTTGGGATTCTACTTTTGTATTAAGTGCACTCTTTTACTTCTCAACTGTTATAGGTATTTTTAAAACTATAGGTATCCTAGAAGTCACATTGTAAGCTTCTAAAAGGCATATAAGTTTCCTAGGATGTTACTCTTGAGAATCACTGTTTTCATTTATTGTACTAAGGCTCCTAAACTCCTGTAAATAGTGGAGCTTTATCAATCGATGAAACACGTTAGATTTGAATGAAAAAAACTTGCATCTTCTCTCTGCTAGTCTCTTACTCTCCCCTCTAATCTCACTCCTCTTTTGCTCTCTTGCTCTCTCTCTCTCTCTATTTCTCTTTTTGTTCTACACCACAAAGTCTTACCGGCTTTCAATTTGTTATTAGGTTTATTATATGCTTAATAATTTGCTTCACGTACAAATCAGCTACTCATCTCTAAACATAGGTGCTACTTTGAATATTTATGTCTAAGAATCAAACTAACTTAATTTGTTCAACTTTGAGTTAATACAGGTTCACAGTTTTAGCTTCCCATCACCTGGAAAATCTTTTACAACTTAAACAGCACAAGGCAAGCCAAATTTGTTCACATTCAAGCCAAGCATTATATTCAAACTATATGTTACTCAAACAGCACAAGTTCATATTCAAAAAAATTTAGAAAAAGTCAACCTGTAAAGCTACAAGCCAAAGTACTATTACAAGAAAGAAGCTAAAACAGCACTGCAACCTTAAAATTTTAACTATATGTTACATCAACGAACATCTATTAATATAAATGTTAAACCAATCAAGCAAACATATAGATATCATGGGAGGCTGACACAAAGATGTATTCTCACGACATGGTACATGCATATTTTAATGTAAGCCAGAATGAACACACCTTAAAAGTAATGATGTTGCTCCAGTATACCCCATTATTGCTTGAAATGCAGAAGAGATAATTATAGCTCCCTGTAGCTCCTTCATTATGTGCTTAAAATTCTGCAAAAGATAAAAAGATTCTTCGAGTTCAAAATAAATCTGAACCTAGTTAAGATATAAATGACTGCTAAAGCAGTGAAATTTGTAATAATATCTAAGTCATAAGTGATAAGGGACACAATGAACCATCCGACGATTGACACATGGGCACCTCCACCTCAGTAAAACAGATCCCCACTTCCGCAGGTCAATTGTGACATGTGGCCGTATAAGGGGATGACAGTTGTGATGGATTAACCTGCTGCTGACCACGTCAGCTGACGTCACGCCACTTGGCAGGTTGTTAAGCCACATCAGCGGGCAATACACCACATTGGTCCGTTGTTAAGTAATGCCAGTAGGCATTAGGCTACCTTAGCAGGTTGTTAAGCCATGTCAGCAGGCGTTACGCCACTTGGTGGGTTGTTAAGCCATGCCAGCCCACCAAGTGAGCGTTATGCCACATCAACTGCCATCTCGGTGGGCAATTGCACCATGCCCGTAACTGTTTTAACCACTCAAACCACCTATGACCATAAGGACACAGGCATAAATACCCCCTCTTCCATTCTCTAGGGAGAGGGCACCTTTATTTTTCTTGATACTTCGGATACTATTGATTGAAGCATTGGAGGGACCGAGTCGGGTGACCCCGACCTCTGTCTTTTGCAGGATCTTGAGTGGTGCAGTAACCAGATTCGCAGCAGCTTTTTTTCAACCATCCTCAATGTCTCAAGACAGCAACATTGCCATCGTCGGGTCCGAACCGGGTTGGGTCATTCCTCCCTCAACATAAGAAGGCCAACCTCGAAGTTAACGATAAGCACCAAAACAATAAATCAAATTGGAAATATACAATGGCCTGGACTCAGTTCTCTCGGCTGGAAAAATTACATATATGCTTCATTGATTCAAATATGGAAAAGTTAAATTTGATTGAAATTGTGTGCATTCAGCTAACATAGTCATGAGATCATTGTCTATGGCTGTATCACCTAACATGCTTGCAATCGGTCAAGCACACAGTAAGAAATCATGGTACATAATTCAATGGTTTTTACCAAGTTCCTATACTCTGGCATGTGCTTGCAGATTCACCGTTTTCAAATTTGATTGAATTTAGATATGATAATAAGGAATAAAATCTTAAGCATTAAATACAGATAAAAAAACTCACATTCTCATTAAGACCCTGAAAATCTGGAGAATTTATTATTGCTAGTGCTGGAGCCAGATACACAAAAGAAGGGCCCTGTATGAGTGGCAACCTAGTTCCAAAGAGTGTGTGCAACAATGTTGTCACTCCTGAAACAAACAAGACAGTCGACACCAACGCAGAAGTATCTTCCTGCAAATATATGCAATAATCTGTAACAACCCGACTCTTATAATGAATTAAAAGAGAAAAAAAGTGTCACAAGGGGGAGAAGATGTATCACATAATTGCCGCCCATAGCTGGAACTAAAACCAATGGGATCAGAATCAAAGAACCGATTATTGATAAATAGTGCTGGAATCCATAAAAGACTATCGGCACTGAAGATAACAAAAGCAAAGTTAGGATTATGAAGCCAATAAAAAGATCAATCTTGAGAATAGTGGATGAATGATGAATCCTCACCGAGACCCGGACTATCCCTCAGCTCATACTTAATATGAACCTGCCTTGACGGGAAGCCTTCCTCGTCCTCTTCTAGCTGAGGCAGCGTGGCTGTCTCCTCCTCCCTCCGATGCCTTGCCGGCTCATCAAACCGGACCACCTGTCCATTGGGTCCAGAACCTGCACTCTTGTTTCCACCATCCGAATCCCTGCTCTTCCTCGCCGTCTGATCGGCTGGCAACGGGACTGCTCCACCACCTCCTCCTCCCGCCCTGTTCTCCGGCTCCCCATTGACAGCAACGGCAGCGGCGGCGGCGCCAGGAGGAGGCGGAAGAGGAGTAGCAACATTGTCCCTAGACGCTGCCTCCAGATCGAGGTTGGATCCCGGCTCCTTGGGCCTGGGAAGCGCAATCTGGCCGGAATTACTGGCGTTGGACTCGCCGGAGACCCTTCCCTTAAAACCGGTCCTCTTTGCCCAGGAGCGCGGCGCAGGGGCCGGTGTAGGGTCCGGAGCAGACGGCCAGGGGCCCGGCCGGGGCCGTCGCGACGGCTGTCCGTTGTTCGCCATCTGCTACCGCGCCCCGATCTCTCTCGTCTCTCCCTCTCTCTCCTAGGGTTTCGCACGTCGCATCCTCATCATCCTCCTCGATCTCCGAGAAAAATGGGTTAGGGTTTGAACAGAGAGTTTGTTTCTTTTGAGCTGCGAGAGGGAGAAGAGGGGTTTGTGCGTTGAGTGGAGAGGGGCGGAGTGGAGTGGAGTGGAGTGAGGGAAACGCCAAAAGAAAGCAACGACTCGAGATGGGGATGCGTCGCTGGGAAACCAAACGGGTTTCGGGCTTTCAAATCGTGTGGGAACGACGTACGACGCGACAGCGAGAGAGGGAGAGAGAGAGACAGATTCATCGGGCCGTTTAATGTATCATCCCATTCTTTCTCTACGCGATTTTCCATTCCCGACATGAGGGTAAGATTGGGGCCACCGTTTGGTCCAATTACAAGGAAGGGACCGAAACGAGTACGTGTTAACCATGTAGAAATAATATTTATTTAGATATATATATATTTGACAATCGCATAAGAATGACGGAATTAAAGAGAAAAGAAGAATGACTGGGGACTTGCTAATATTTGTGTGGGTGTAATGTATTGGCGAGAGAGAGATGTGTTCAATTGATGTGGGTGGCAATTGCCGGTAAGCTTATTAGCTTTTTTGGCCGGGGCATGGATTTCCAATTTAGGAGAGATAAGTTTGGAATAAACTATTTCTTTTAATGATCATTCAAGGGCATTTTACCCTTTTTTTTTATTTACTGTTCGATTTTTACTAACACCTTAATTGATTTTTACCTGAGAATATTTTTTTAATCAATCTGATAAAAATATTTTTCTTTCTCCACCACCTACAAGTGTTAATTATTCTCGCAAGTTCAGATACATGTAGAGACCAACACTTAAAAGGATAAAAATAATAAAATAAATGAGAATAGGGGTAGAGATGATTGATATTTTTTATTGTCCATACCGACATGAGGTAGGGATAAGTGTAGCATTAGCCACCGCATTCATATCCAATGTTTATTATATCATAGTGTATCATATGATATGGGTGATATATATTGGTCCGATAAAAGATCGATACATGGGCCATCCTATATCAGACAGTAAATACTACATGACCTCATATCAAGTGATTCGAGATCTGTACCGATCGATAATGACCAAGATTTGATTATTACCGACTTCTACTATCAATAATGATCAAATTTTTGAACATCATCGATCATGAACCATATGAAAGGATTTTTAAACTCTTTCCTCTCTCTTCTTTCAACATATTTCACTCTCACAATTTCAATTCTCTCAAACTCTTTCTCACTTACATCTCACTTTTATTCTCATATTTTAAATTTATTAAACTCGATAAAATATAAATTTAATCAAATATTAGACACTCCCGTGAAGAGGTATGTATTTTCTTTCTAATTTTTTATTGATTCATGAGATGGTTAAGCTTATTTTATGTGGTTAATGACTTAATATTGATATATTATTTGACATATTTTTTATAATAGAATATTATTAGTTAGGGAGTAATTGGATTAAATTTACACATTTCATACTTCTTGAGTGTTTGACATATTTATAGTGATAAAATAGAGCTAATTAGTATTTAATTAAGATTGTTATTATTATTATTAGCATATTTAATGATAATTTTAATGATATTAAGTTAATTCTACTTATTTAGGTTGATTAACTTGTTTATAGATAAAATAAGGTTCATTAAGTATAAATCACACGTTATTTTTTTAAATTAAGATTAATTATAATTTATTTATTTGATTCAATTTTGGTAAGAACATAACACCAAAGAAACAAGTATAAGATAGCACTAGAAATCATGCCCGAAAGAAAGATGGGAACCATCATCATTGGCAATGTATTTATTATAACTATATCAATAAAAATAGAGGAATCACCCGAGTGAAGATATATTTAGTTGGTGGGTATCTCGATATTGCAAAAATAGATTTCGACATAGGTCTATAAATCTTTTCAAGATGAGTTATAGTAGACAATGGAAGATATAATGAAAAAGAAAACAAGAGCTAAGAAAAAATACAACAGGCTAAATAGGAATCAATATATGATAAATATAAGGGTTGCGACAATGATATCGACCCAAATTTTAAAGCTAGTATTTATGCATCATTAGAGTATCAATACATATACGACAAAGCAACGAGGCATTAACGGCCTAACTCATAATGGAAGCATAGTAGTAGTAGTGGGTTTACACTATAAGAAATTCTGAGGCCAGCTAGTATGAGACATTCACTTGTCCCTCCTCAATTAAGTCAAATTGGTAATATAAGGCGGGGTGAAATCTATAGTTTTATAAGAGGACTTGACAAAAGGTTAGCACAATATATTATTGATATTAATCCACGAGCCTATCCTCTATAAACAACGAAGCAAATATAGATTGATGATGCATATACAAAAGAAAAAAAACGAGAGGGTGATTATAAAATGATTCAACTTTCATCTAGTTTTAATAAACATAGCCCAAGGTCCATATTATCAAAACATAATATCCTCTATTTAAAAGTCTCGCACGATGATTCAGCTTCCAACACCGAAGGATATCCACAATATATATTTAAATGAGGTGACAAAACTGAAGGACTGAATCAAATCCTTTAAGAGATAATAGAATGAATATAGGGTGATACTGATATATGATAATTGGATAGGATTAACAAGAATAAGTATCATCAATTTTCTTATGAATTACAACAGATAGATGATTTTTCATAAATCAATGCTTCCAATAAGATTCAAGATGCAAACTATATTGAAAACCTAATGAACATCGTAGTAGAGAAGATTAGACCATAGTACATTATTCAGATAATCGTCGACAATAGAGCCAATTTCAATATGACTGATTTACAATTAACGAAAAAAATATATATTATTTTGGACTTCATGAGCAATTCATTGTATGGATCTAATGTTGAAGGATATTTATAAGATATCATTGGTCAACAAGTGTATAGCTCAAGCACAACCAATCATAAAGTCTATACATAATCATTATTGGATCCACTTTTTGATGAAAATATATATAAATTGTGAGATATTCATACTTGGAGTCACTCGGTTCATTATAAATTTAATTATCTTACGAATAATACTATAAAAGAGGTAGGGACTCAAGGTAATGACTACCTCACAATAACCACCTAAAAAACAATGAAAAAGATTATTTTTTTTTCTAGATTTTATAATACTGTAAATAAAATTATAATAAGAGTTGAACCACTTTACATTGTCCTCTGCAAGATCGATATAGAAAAACATCCTCAAATACTTTATCTTAGATATATTTTGATTACAACAAAAGAAGAGGCCAAAAAGGCATTTACAAATGATTTTAAGTCTAAGCAATATTTATATATCATCGATCACATGACTGAAGTTCTTATAGACTAAGATGTCAAGTAATTTAATTCATAATTTTTAATATTTAAAAAAATCTTACTAATGAAATTATTTATCTTATAGCATATTGTATTATCTAAATCTGATCATTCAATTTCAGTATAATCTTATAATGCGACCAGATTGATTATCGATACTAAGAAAATGTTATATATCGACTCTTATTGAGTATTATCGATGTAATCGATATTATTATAAAGGATTAATTTAAAAAATAATAATTATTTATTCTTCAATGTTATAACTATATCATGTCATTGCAATATGAATCCTAGTGAGAATAAGTTAAACTCATTGTCATTATAAACTATTTTTTATATTAATTATTTATTATAATAATAAAGTTCTATTTTTATAATTTTTATAATCAAGTAGTGGCTATAATTTGGAGGGGACACACCAAATTTAAGAAAGTTTACCGTTCGTGTACTTTTGCAAATAATGACATCTACTGGTTGCGAATGTAAATGATCAACGTTTACATTAATTTACACGAAGATTTATAACAAACTATCATATAGATGGTTGGAGAAATTTGTATATGTCTATTACAACATGCGGCTAAAGTTGACATGTGCCGAGCTAGAGAAAAGAGAGATCAATCTTATTGACCTCCAATATTACAATAAAGATTCAGAATCAATGTTAGAGTTGGTTAAAGCAATAAAGAACCAAGAAGATCCTATACTTAATAAGGTGGGAGATCCTTTGCGTCTTTCATGTTTTATCACCAAGGCAATAAAAAAAAAGGAAACACAGCCCCAATAGGAAGAAGATCCCCCTTGGTCGAAACATAGCTTAAGAAAATAGACAACATCGAGCCAGATTGCCCAAGTAACTAGAAATACTCAACCATCATAGTCATCCACCTAATATACAATGGCAAAGACAAATAGAAAGGCGATAACATCATCGATACCATTAGAAAGAATCAAGTCATTCGACGAGATACATTCATAATTGCATTTAACAACCCTTTCGGTCTAAAGAAATTGCAGTGATTTGGATGACAATGCCTCAATCAATGATGCGACAACATTGTGGAGTCGATAATCTCATATATATAATTGAGGGTAGTGCATGGAGGGGTAGTATTTTATACATGTCACCCAATATTCAAATCACGAAACTCGACGAGATACTAATCAAGTTTATATACAAAAGGGAAGAAAAAAGATTGTGGATGATTTTGAATAGATGCGATAGAACCTATACAATATAAACATAGTGCAAAGTGCAACGTATTCACAATTCATCATATTACGGAAAACCTTATGACCAACAATAGTATGATAATAATTTATCATTCTTCTCTTAACAATAATATGGTGATCGATCTTATGATATGGTGCATCACATCAAGGGCGAAGGTAGAAATTATGACATTCTCCATACTTTGCACCAATACATGTCATTATCGTCCTTATCTCAGTAGTTGCCTCAGACACATATAATTCATGATAATAAGACTATGACCATCACCATATTGATGCACCGATGACATACGATGTATCAATATACTATGTCATATAATCAATTTCAGAATTAGGACCGACAAATATATCAATTTGATATACATGTATATAGAATCAATGACTATGATCCATCGCCTATGGAGTCACATTATTCTTTTTGGTGGTAGAATCAAGTTTTATCAATCAATTGATTACTTAATTCATTTGAATATTAAAGTTTAAGTTATTTAATAAATAATATAATATTTTTTTAATGGATATTTTATTTTATTTTTTAAATGATATCTCTAATTTAAAATATCTAAATTATTTCTCAAAAAAAAAATCACCTATTATAGTATTTTGGTCACCATAACAAAAATACTAAGTCTATTTGAAAATATTATCAATGAGTCAAATAGAATCAAAATGTGTTAGAAATTATTTGATATATCATACTATGATTCAAAGTGTATTTATAATAGTTTAAAAATAATATCACTAAAATAAAATAAAAAACTTATTATAGTATATTAGTCATCATAATAAAAATATTATGAACCCTACTCTAAATGATCCAAATAAACTCTTAATCTCAACTAAACCAACTAGGAGCCTAAAAACATAATATTGGTCTACGAGTAATAACAATAAAAAAAATATACACTATGATATCACCCATAGTGTTTTTAAATAGTATTTATAGTGTTTTAATATATTAATAAAAGTACTATAAATACTATTATAAATATTATAAATAAGTCAAATGAAAATACTGCAACAATCTAAAATTGATTTAAAAAGGGAAAAATTGATCAGAAAATTTTGATATGTATTTTTAAATTAGGATATTGTTTGGAAAAAAAGGCGTACTGATTGGAAAAATACTCAAAATATGGATATTTTTTAGAGAAATTTGCTTAATTATTCTCCCATTTTACAAATAACTCCATCCAATACCAAAAATATATATTATAAAAAAAATTATAACCAAAATAGAACAGAACATTCCATCAAGATTTTTGTAAGCAAAATTATAACGATGTGAACAGATAACAAATTCGAAGTCTTCTCCTATCAAATAAGATGGGAGAAGAACATTAATTATTGTCCCATCTTACAGATATATCCATCCAACCTTTAAAAAAAAATATTACAAAAAAATTAACTTTCTATCACCAAAATTAAACAAAAAAATTAATCAAGTTTTTGCAAGCAAATGAAAATACTGCAACAATCTAAATTTGATTAAAAAAGGAAAAAAAATTGATCAGAAAATTTTGATATGTATTATATATATATATATATATATATATATATATATAAAATTAAGGGTATTGTTTGGAAATAAAAAATAAAAAAGGGTTTTGATTGGTAAAATACTCAAAATATAGATATTTTCTAAAGAAATTCGCTTAATCATTCACCCATTTTATAAATAACTTCATCCAATACAAAAAGAAAAAATATTGTAAAAAAATTTATAACCAAAATAGAACAGAACAATTCATCAAGTTTTTTGTAAGTAAAATTGTAATGCTGTGAACATATAATAAATTAAAAGTCTTATCCTATCAAATAAGATGGGAGAAGAACATGAATTATTTTCCCATCTTACAGATATATCCATCCAACCTTTAAAAAAAAATATTACAAAAAAATATCAACTTTCTATCACCAAAATTAAACAGAAAAATTAATCAAGTTTTTAAAAGCAAAATCACATTGCTGGCTATGGGGTTCGAACCCATGCGCACTTATGTGCAGAAGATCTTAAGTCTTCCCCCTTAACCACTCGGGCAAACCAGCTTTGCTGAATTTAGGTCTCGTATTTTTTAATTAAACTATATTACTAAAGGTTTCCATGCTGCTTTTCAATGCTTCTTTGTTTCTTTTCCTTGAGTTTTACTATGCAATTGGATAATCTTAATTTGTTTAGGTTTTTTTTTTTTTTTGGCTATTCGATGAACTGACAAACTTGTAATTGAATAATGCAAAAATTAACGAGACATGTAGAAACATAAATCTAATAGAGCAACATGAAAAATAATGGTAGAAAGAGTTCTCTTATAGGAAAATTAATCGTGGATGATTAGATAGTTGAGTCGGCTATGATCCGAATGAATTCTTAATATATCAAATTATTGATATTTGAGAAGTCTTTTCCTACTTTTTTTTTTCCTTTTGTTTTGATAGCTTTATTGGTGAGATATGATCTTTGTTCTTTATTTGCTGTTGTTGAAACAAACCAGTGATTATTTTTGGAAAGAAAGGTTTTATTCATGATAATTGATATCTCCTGCTTAATCTATTGATGACTAATTGTATAAATGATATTTGATATCATTTAATACAAGGATGAAAAGAATGATAATGTGGCAGTAATAAAATTAGTAGAGTAAGCAGTTAAGGGTTAAGAAGAATATCTTTTATGATAAATAGAATACTTGCAGTAATGTTTGTTCATCCATCAATCTTGTTTTCTGCAGCACAGGCACTGCGATTGATATATGGAAATTTCTGCACAAACCATGCTTCTTGAGAGCTTCAAATAGAAGAAAAATGTTGCATGAATCTTCAAATAGGAGTAGTCCTTTATGAATAACAAGAGAACCTAAAACTGAATATTACTTTATGCAATTATTATTGATCTATTACTTTTATGGTGTGTGATACGGTATATTTTGGTGACCTGGATACGTCACAGCCAACGCTGCACGCTAAGTCAAAGCCCACGCCACACGTCCCGTCCCGGAAACTCGTACCAAGAAGATAAGCCACATGTCTTATCCCGGGAGCTCGGGGCGGTGCCATCTGACATTGCTCTGCACGTCCCAAAAGGGCTGTCCCATCCCTCGAGGGTCAGTGGCAGCACCGAATCGACGCTCCATCAACCCTCGCACCTTAGTATAAAACTCCGGGCCAACCTCCGGCCAAGGGGGAGAAAAAAAGAACACGAAGGGAAAAAGCAATCCCTCTCATTACTAACTTGCTTATCGGAGGGGCCACAGCCGGGTACCACCCGACGAAGGCCATTTTTGTAAGAGGGTGACCACTCGTTGACGGCGAGGGACTCAGCACAGGAGCGTCATCCACCCGGTAGTGAGGAGTTGTCAATCAGCCCTGATCCCATCTAATGCCAACTAGCACTCCTTCCCGAGGGCCCAGCCACCTCATCATCCAAATCACCTTGCAGAAAGCTCCCGACATCAACCCGCGGACCTAGCTGTGCTGACTTACCAGCCACGACATATTTGTTTCCCAATATTTTGGTGCTAGAAGGAGAGCCATGTCACAGGAGCATTTGGCTGAAGCTCTCCCCGAGGGAGAACCACCTACCGACCTCCCTTCTGTCAAACTCGGAAGCCAGGTCCTCCCCGCTCCCAGAGATGGCGGGATTCCGACCTCGATGCCAGACCACTAATAGCGCCTGTTCAATGATCCGGGGTTGTCGCTCCCTGAATTTGTCGCAAGACCCTCGGCCGTGACACCCAAGGCGTTCCTCGGCCTCTCCAAGCAAGTGCAGGCCATGGCAGGCATGATGCAGTCGCTCGCTCCTCTCATTCCTCAAATCGTGTAGTTGGCAACTCTCCCGATTGATCCGACCCGGCTGAGGCCGAGCGGGGAGCAGGTCGGGACTGCAGAAGCCCGAGAACAAGCGACAGACGTGAGAGGTCCGCTCGGACAGAACACACCAGCAACCTACCGAGTCACCCTACCCCACCTCGAGCCGGACACCGTATCATCCGACTTGGCGAATGACTTGCTTAGGGCCCAGCTGTCCCGAGTCAATTAATGCCTGGACGAGTTCTAGCGCGAGTTTCAAAAATCATGAAGCGAGTCTAGCGAAGACAGCTCAAGCGGGTCCCCCTTCACTCAGGAAGTACAAGACAAGCCAGTACCCCTCAACTTCAGGCTGCTGGCATTAGAGACATACGACGACGGCTCCGATCCTACGGGGCACGTCTCTGCATTTCGGGCTCAGATGGCCCTCTATGGCACCTCCGATGCATTAATGTATCGGGCATTCCCGACCACCTTGAGGGGATCGGCCCGAGTATGGTTCACTCGGCTGCGCCAATCCTCGGTTTCATCATTCGACCAGCTCGCTAGGGAGTTCGAGCAAAACTTCCTTGCCAGCATGCGACCTAGGCCTTCCATGGCCACCCTGCTCGCGTTATCTCAGCGTGAAGACGAGCCGCTTTCTCAGTTCATGGCGTGTTTTGCCACTGAGATCCGGGGATTCCTGGACACTCACCCCTCTCTAATCATGCAGGTGTTTCTGATGGGTTTGAAGCCTTCGAGGTTCTTCTGGTTATTGATCGAGAAGTCGCCAGTAACCATCCCTGAGATGCTCCAGCGCGCCAACTAGTACATCGTCGCCGAAGCTCTAGTGGCGAGAAAGCGCATGGACAATAAGAGGCCAAGGGCAGAACAATCCTGGGGAACGACCTCATCCGCCCCGGTGCAACCCTGCTAGAGGCCCAACTGACAAGAGCCACTGCTCCCGAGGCCCCCGCCTCTCCCTCTGAGCACGTTCCACCGGAACTACGACCACGACATGGATGATTGCCGTGACCTCCAGAATCAAATCGATGACTTGATCCGAAAAGGTCACCTCGGGCGTTATCTCAAGGAACCTCGAGAAGCAACTCCACATCCCGGGGGACCCATCGAAAGATGCCTCGTCATCCAGAATCTCCCGCCGAAAAGCCACTCGCAACAAGAGGTCCACAGCCGCTCCAGATCGGTTCTCGACCTGCGCCTCGTCGGCCCAGCTCTTGCCCGAGCTGCTCCAGATCGGTTCTTGACCTGCGTCTCGCTGGCCTAGCTCTTGCCCGAGCCGCTCCAGATCAGTTCTCGACCTGCACCTCGCCGGCCCATCTCTTGCCCGAGCTGCTCCAGATCGGTTCTCGACTTGCGCCTCGTCGGCGCAGCTCTTGCCCGAGCCGCTCCAGATCGGTTCCCGACCTATGCCTCGCCGGCCCAGCTCTTGCACGAGCAGCTCCAGATCGGTTCCCGACCTACGCCTCGTCGGCATCGAAACCGGAATCGAGCTCAGCCACTCGGCCCCAAGTTTGATTCCTGCCTGGGTCACTCCAGATCGCTCCAGACTGGCGACCCGTCGGCATCGAAACCGGAACCGAGCTCAGCCGCTCGGCCCCCAAGTTCGATTCCTGCCCGGGTCGCCCCAGATTGCTCTCGACAGGCGACCAACTGGTACCAAAGCCTGAGCCTGAGTATAATCCCTATGAAATGAGGCATGGAACGGAGCCACTACGAAGAAGTTCCGGGAGTTACGAAGGAAGCTTCGGACTCATATTGTTCATGGGTTGAGAACGGGGGTTGAACTCTGAGGTCACGAATCTCCCGTTGTTCCTCAGTAGCTCAGTGGTAGAGCGGTCGGCTGTTAACTGACTGGTCGTAGGTTCGAATCCTACTTGGGGAGATTTGATTCATTCTTAATTAAAGAATGAAGAATGGAATTAAAGGGCTCGCTTTGACTGTTAGGAGTAGGTAACCCGTTCGTTGTCTTTGTTTCTATTGCATTTTATCTCATCGCATCACTCGGCTCTTGCTCGGGTCGCCCCGGATCGCTCTCGACAAGTGGCCCATCGGCACCAAAGCCTGAGCCGGAGTATAATCACTCGGCTCGTGATTCCAGCTCCTGCTCGGGTCACTCCAGATCACTCTCAACAGGCAACCCACCGGCACCGAGACCGCAGCCCGAGCATAGTCGCTCAGCCCACAGGTCTGGCTCTTGCTCGGGTCACCCCAGATCGCTCTCGATAGGCGGCCCACCGGCACCAAAGCCCGAGCCCAAGTATAGTCATTCGGCTCGCGATTCCAGCTCCTGCCCGGGTCACTCCAGATCGCTCTGACAAGCGACCCGCTGGCACCGAGACCGCAGCCCGAGCATAGTCGCTCGGCCCACAGGTCTGGCTCTTGCCCGAGTCACCCCATATCGCTCTCAACAGGTGGCCCACCAGCACCAAAGCCCGAGCCCGAGTGAAATCACTCGACTCACGATTCCAGCTGTCGCCCGAGTCGCTCCAGATCGCTCTCGATAGGCGACCCGCGGACACCGAGACCGCAGCCCAAGCATAGTCGCTCGGCCCACAAGTTTGGCTCTTGCCTGGATTGCCCCAGATATATCTCGATAGGCGGCTCACCGGCACCAAAGCCCTAGTCCAAGTATAATCACTTGGCTCATGATTCCGACTCCCGACCGGGTCGCTCTAGAGCGCTCTCGATAGGCAACCCGTCGGCACCGAGACCGTAGCCCGAGCATAGTCGCTCAGTCCACAGGTCTGGATCCGATGCCCGATCCGCATCTCGAGCAACCTAACACCCGAGTCACACCTCGCGGTCAATCTAATGCCCGAGTCATACCTCGCGGCTGATTTGATGCCCGAGCCGCATCTCGAACAAACCTAACACCCGAACCGCATCTCAGACAAACCTAACGCCCGAGTCACACCTCGCGGCCGATCCGATGCTCGAGCCGCATTAATGTTCGAGTCACACCTCGCGGCCGATCTGATACCCAAGCCGCATCTCGAACAACCTAACGCTCAAGTCACATCTCGCCGCCGATCTGATGCCCGAGCCGTATCTCGAACAACCTAACGCCCGAGTCACACCTCGCGGTCGATCCAATGTCCGAGCCGCATCTCGAACAACCTAATGCCCGAGTTGCACCTCTCGGCTGACCCGACGCCCCTCCCCGTCCACGTCGATCTACGACTCGTAGCTCTAACCAAGTCACCTCGGTTCGCTCGCTGACTCGCAAAATCGAGGTCCGTAACTACGACCCGCGCCAAACCGGTTATCCAACCGACCAAGACGACAGGTCCCAACTGTTCAACCGACAAGGTCAATCCTACTTGAAGCACGAGGCATTACCCCTCTAAATCGCCCCACGATGAGTCAATTCTGTTAGGATCGAGAGCACTAAGAGGGGGGGGGGTGAATTAGTGCAGCGGAAATCTTTCAGCGATTAAAAACGAAAGCTGCGTTCGTTCGATAAAGACTATTTTGATGCAAAAGCCGATTCTAAGAACACTTATGATTAAGTGCAGTTTACGTCCAAACACAGTTTGCGTCAAAGCGCAGTTTAAGCAGTTTGCGTCTAAATGCAGTTTGCGTCTAAATGCAGATTACG
>LVTN01000214.1:212466-245631 GCA_001649415.1 Musa itinerans | reverse complement strand
ATACTGCAGCTTGCTCCGATGCGTCAATCGCTTCTTCCGGCGAGCTTCCGGCGATCTTCCGGCGAACATCCGACGAACCTTCGACGATGCTCCTGCGGACTTCCGGCAAACTCCTGGACTTGCGACGATCCACTTGGCGAGTTCCGACGAGCTTCTTTGGCAAGCTCCAGGACTTCTCGGATTTGTTCCCGCAGAACCTCCGACGTCCGTCCGGACTTCCGTCGAACTCTCAAACTCCCAATGTGATCATAGTCTTGACTCCGGCGCAACTCTTGCTGCATGTCTTACTTTCATCGTAGTTAATCCTGCACACTTATCTCAACATATGGATTAGATAACAAATGACAATTGACTTCATCATCAAAATCCGAGATTCAACAAATTCTATTTTCCCCACCTAAGCGATCATCATCCCTCCAACTCAAGCATGCCGCCTCGTACGTTAAGGACCCTACGGCACGCCTTGGCGGGGGGGGAGAAGTGATAAGGCATATTTTGGCGGCCTGGACACGTCACAACCAACATTGCATGCCAAGTCAGAGCCCACGCCACACGTCCCGTCCCGGGAGCTTGTACCAAAAAGATAAGCCACATGTCCCATCCCGGGAGCTCGGGGCGATGCCATCCGACACCGCTCTGCACGTCCCAAAAGGGCCGTCCCATCCCTCGAGGGTCAGCGACGACGTCGAATCGACGCTCCATCAACCCTCGCGCCTTAGTATAAAACTCCGGGCCAACCTCCGGCCAAGGGGGAGAAAAAAAGAACATAAAGAAGGGAAAAAGCAATCCCTCTCATTACTAACTTGCTCGTCGGAGGGGCCACAGCCGGGTACCACCCGGCGAAGGCCATTTTTGCAGGAGGGCAACCACTCGTTGACGGCGAGGGACTCAACACAGGAGCATCATCCGTCCGGTAGTGAGGAGTTGTCAATCAGCCCTGATCCCATCTAATGCCAACTAGCACTCCTTCCCGAGGGCCCGGCCACCTCATCATCCAAATCACCTTGCAGAAAACTCCCAACATTGACCCGCGGACCTAGCCATGCTGACTCACCAGCCATGACATATTTGTTGCCCAACAGTGTGAACTTTCCTTTAAAATCAAAAGGAAATGGATGTTCACAGCATCTTTTATATTCTTTCAACTATTAGGACCCTCCAAATGTCAATGTTATCAGCATGATTAGTAAACATCGGTTTGTTTAATTATACACACACATATATATATATATATATAATCATAATATTTTTAATATTTTTAGTATCATTATTTGTCTTTAAAAAATGATATTGTTAGTCTAGAAATTGGTCACCAAATCTCATTACACTTTAAGAATCAATCAATAGCATGAACTTAAAAAAAAAAAATTTACGATCGTAGCTTTTGGATCGATCATGATCTTCGTGTTTCCTCTTGTAAAAAAAAATTGTTAATATCAATGTTGCTAGTAATATTGTGGGTTATCCATAAAGTCATAATTAATCGATTTAATTTTAAAAAAATATTATTAAAATTAATTAATTAATAATATTAAAAATATATAAATATTGTTAAATGTTAAATTTATTCCTCTAATGCATAGGCTGAGGGGAGTGAGTGTTGTCGTCGAATATTGATATTATTTTATTTGATTAACTAAATATTAGTGAACAAAAGTATCGTGACTAATGAGTGAGCATGGTTAGGTCCACGGGCCGATGTCGGGAGTTTCTTGCGGAGTGAGTGGAATGATGAGGTGGCCGTACCCTCGGGAAGGGATGCTGGGTGGCGTTGGTTGGGATCCGGAACAGCTAATTGATCTGCTTTTGTGTGATGGGAGGTGTCCCTTAGGTCGGGGCACTAGCCGCTCGGGGGTAGCTACTTCGAAGCGCCTCGGGCAAAAGTTGGGCCGGCTGAATCGATTAGGCCCTTATGAGGAGGTGTTGATCGGTGTTCCTTGGTCCGCTGATCCGGGCGCCGTTTGCGATCGGTCACGTCTCCTCGGCTCCGAGGTGGATGACAGCTCGTCCTTGTGCACTGGGTGGCGATTCTCGGGATGAAACATCCGTCGGTCGGGGGAGGCCACCTTCCTGCAAAAATGGCCTTCGTTGGGTGCTCCCCGACTTTGGCCCCTCCGACGAGCAAGTCAGTCGAGTCTTGTTATCTCGATCTCTATCCCCCCTCAGCCGGGTGTCGACCGAGGGTTTTTATACTATTGTGTGAGGTTTTTTCCCCCTCTCTTCCGCGGGGCCCTTGACCTTCCTTCCCTGGAACCACCTCCGTCGCGAGGTGGCGTCTTCAGGGATGCCTGGACGGCCTCAGACGACATCGCCCTGAGCTCTCGGGATGGTCATATCACACAGTGCCTCGGTACGGAACCCGTCATAGCGTGTGCCGTGGGGCTCTGACGGCGTGTAGCGTCGGATTCTAACATTGGCGGGGGCATGGCATGTGACGTTGAGGATGACTCACCAGAAAACCAAAACATACCTTATCACTTCTCCCCCCCCTCCAAGGCATGCTACTGGGTCCCTAACGGACCAGGAGGCATGCCTGGGGCCGAGGGACGTGATTATGCAGGTCGCTGGTGTGGGAGAGCTGGATTGACTCACCGGGGGAGCGATTTTGAGGGGCGGTACCCTGCGATTCGGGCAGGATCGGCCATGCTGGTCGAGCGGTCGAGGCCTGGCAAGGCGAATTTGTCGTGTCTTAGCTTGGATAACGGGTTGTGAGTCGGGGGTCGATGGGGAGTGATTTGGACAACGGCTTAGGCCGACGATTCTGTGCTTCGGTGATTTGGACCTTAGATTGATCGCGACGAGTGGTTCGGGTTTTGAACTGACCAAGATATGCGGTTTGGACATTGGAAGGCCGGGACGCGACTCGGGCACTGGACTTGGCCTAGATGTGAGTCGGTTTGAAGGTTGGGCCTGTGGTCCGAGTGATTGAGTCTGGGCTCAGATTTTGGTGCTGGCATGTCACCAATTGGGAGCGCTGTGGAGCGACCCGGGCATGGAATCGAATTTGGGGAACGAGCAGCCGAGCTCGGTTCCGAATCGAATGCTAACGGGTCGCCAGTCGAGGGCGATCTGGAGCGACCTGGGCAGGAATTGAGCTCGGGGCGTTGACGGGTCGCCAGTTGAGGGCGATCTGGAGCGACCTGGGTAGGGAATCGAATCTAGGGGCGAGTTTGTGAGCTCAGTTCCGGATTGATCTTGGGGGCCGAGCTGTTTGAGCTTGGTTCTGAACCTAAGGGCCGAGTGATTAAGCTTAGTTCCGAACCTGGGGGCCGAGCGGTTGAGCTCGGTTTCGAATCAAATGCTGACGGGTCGCCAGTTGGGGGCGATCTGGAGTGACCTGAGTAGGGAATCAAATCTGGGGGCTGAGTGGTTGAGCTTGGTTTCGAATTGATCTTGGGGGCCGAGCGATTTAAGCTCGGTTCTGAATTGATCTTGGGGGTCGAGTGATTAAGCTCGGTTCCGAACCTGGGGGCCGAGCGGCTGAGCTCGGTTCTAAATCGAATGCTGACGGGTTGCCAGTCGGGGGCGATCTGGAGCGACCTGGGTAGGGAATCGAATCTGGGGGGCCGAGTGGTTGAGCTCGGTTCCGAATTGATCTTGGGGGCCGAGCGATTTGAGCTCATTTCCGGATTGATCTTGGGGGCCGAGCTGTTTAAGCTCGGTTCCGGATTGATCTTGGGGGCCAAGAGATTTGAGCTCGGTTCCGAACTTGGGGGCCGAGCAGCTGAGCTCGGTTCCGAATCGAATGCTGATGGGTCGCCAGTCGGGGGCGATCTGGAGTGACCCAGGCATGGATTCATACCTGAGCACCGTCATGCCACGTGGCAAGGTGGGCGGAGCGTGACGGGCCTGACAGGAAACTTTATTTTGAACGGCCTTCGGTGGGGGGGTTTCGGGTGATGGGATGCCTCTAGCGGGTGCTCCAAGGTGGGCGGACCTGGCTTATCCGAAGGGTTGCCATGGGTCTTAAATGCTGCGACTGTTGCTCTCCTCGAGAAGCCCTAATCGTCGCCTCACCATGGGTTACCCGCCTTTTATAACCCCCTCTCTTCCGTGGGCGGTTACCATCACCTTTGCTATCAGCCTTTCGCCCCGCACCTCAGCTCCTTTCTTGCAACTCTGCCGTCCTCTCTGCTCCGATCCCTCACGCCGGACCCTGGACTTCTTTCTCGCAACTCTGAGGTCGGGATGTCTCCGTCTTCATCTTCGTTTTCGTCACCCTCTCCCTCTCCTTCTCCTTCTCCTTCACCTTCTCCTTCTCCTTCTCGGGATGAGGTAGTGAGTGTGTCTTCAAGTAGCTCCTCCCCGGAGGCCTAGGGGGTTCGGCCGAGCTTGAGGCCCTCAAGTCCTGGCATGACGTGGACTCGGTGGTGACTGAGGACCTTTTGGCAGTGCTCCGGGATCGCTACCGTATCCCGGAGTGTTACGGCCTACACGCCCCTCGTCCGGGGCAGTGACCGTACGATCGGTTTCCCGATGGGTTCGAGCTAATCGTGGGGGCGCTGGAAGCCGGTCTGCGGTTCCCGGTGCACCCGATCATTATGGATTGTCTTCACTTTTGGGGGATTTCCACATCCCAAGTGTCGCCCAACTCCTGGCGCTACTTGGTGGCTTTCATCTAGGAGTGTTAGGGGGCTGGGATCGAGCCGTCCTGGCCCCTTTTTTTAGCCTGTTTCCGCCTGGGCAGGGGACCAGACGGGTATTACTTGACCGCCCACAACGGTTTTAAGATCAATGGCACGCCCTCCAATAACAAAGTTGGAAGAGGCGTTTCTTCTATGTTAGCCGTGACCAAGAGTGGGGCTTCAGCATTTGGTGGGTGTTTTGGATCATCGATAACACCTACCCATCGCTCTATACTGGAGACGTAGCGGTCGTGGATCGTCTGAGGGGCATCCTGTCCTCTTCTCGGGCAATCAAGGAGATGATCGAGGAATGTATGGTCAAAGCGGAATAGAACCCCATCACCGGGGGTATGGCCATTCGTATATAATGGCTCGTTCGTTTGGCCCAAGCATCTGACCGTTGTCTATTTTTCGCAAAAATGGTGGACCTACATTCGATGAAGAAGACGGCCAACGCCAAGGCCGTCAAGCCCCCGTCTCGGGACGGGGAGGGCTCCGGAGGCGGGGTTGTCCCACTGGAGGGCACACCGAAGGGGGCGCCGGTATCACCGGCATCAGAGCGCCCTCACAAGAAGACGAAGACGGTAGTCCAGAAGACGCCCGCGAGCCGAGCCACTCGCTCGAGCGCCCCCTTGGAATCGCCCGGGGCCTCCGCCTAGGGGGAGGGCTCGGAGAGCATGAGGGGGAAGGGGTCGGCTGAGTCATCCGACAGCGTCCCTCCCAAGAGGGCGTCAGCACATCCTTTGTTGGTGCGGGAACTGTGTCACATCTACTCTTGGCCCGAGGGGTGGCAGTACCAAGCCCAGCACATGGTCGATCTTCTGGCCGGGGAGCCGAAAGCCCCCTACACCGCTCGGTGGCCGACTCTCAAGGCCAACAGCCGGCTCTAGGCCGATGGGCTAACCGCCCATTAGTTCATCCGAGGGGCGCTGCATCCCTCGTTGGCTAAGGACCTCTACAGCTCCACCTCCGAAGTGCTGGTAGAGCGGGCAGCCAAGTCGCTCGTCTGGGTAAGTAGTGGCTTCCTTTTCCTACCAATTCTTTCTTTCTTGGACGCTTACACCGATCCTCATACAGGGCCAGCATTATGGCATGTCGTTGATCGACCGGGTCCTAGACGTCGGGTGGGTGCTTGGGCGCCAAATGGAGATTGATGCCGCCCTCCAGTTGGAGAACCTAGATTTACGAGCCAGGGGGATTCAGAGGCTATTGCTGCGGTCGAAGAGCGCACCACGGTGTTGGGGGAGGAGATGGCTCATTTAAAGATCGTGCTAGAAGAAAGCCGGTCACACATCCGCTCGTTGGACGATGAGCTGCTGACCCTCTCCTAGGACGTTGAGACCGCCAGGTCGACGGCCCGGGTTGCTGAGGAGGCCTTGGAGGAGGAGCGGCTGGGGCTACCCAAAAGGATCGAGGAGGCGGTCGCCGGGTATAAAACGTCCTCTAAGTTTAAGCGTGGCCTGGTGAGGTCGGGCCGAGTCACGTACGAGTACGGCGAAGCACCCAAACCTGGAACTAGAGTCAGACCCGTTCGTCGATAACCCGACGGACCAAGACATCGACATGCCGACAAACGTCCCCTTCGATGATAGGCCTACGACTCCTCCCCCGAGCTAGGGGCTATGCCCCCTCTTCTTTTGTTGTTTTTGTTCCGGTCAGGCTTAAGGTCGTGCCGCCCGACCGCTATGTGTACCCCCTTTATCATCTAGAAGTACTTTTACTTTGAAATCCCGACTTGCTCTTTTCCCTAACTATAGCTTTTCTGCGTCCCGATCGATCTCCTTTATAAGTAGAATTTCTTCAGGTTTGCCACATTCCACGTTCTTGGTAGGGGACTCCCCTCCATAGTCTCGAGCCGGTAGGTTCCCTCTCGGACCATGTCATAGACCCGATAGGGGCCCTCCCAGTTAGGTGTGAGCTTTCCCCTTGCTCGGGTTGGGTCGCTTACTTCCGCTCTTCGGAGGACGAGGTCCCTAACCTGGATCGACCGTGGACGAACCTTTCGGTTGTATATCCAAGCCATTGCTTTCTTGTATGCTAGGGTGCGTAGATATACCTTGTCTCTCCTTTCCTCAAGGAGATCCAGGTTAGCTCGGAGCCCCTCCTCGGAGTCTCCTTGATTATAATTGGAGGTGCGCAGGGTCGGGAATAACATCTCGGGCGAGAGGACCGCCTCGGTCCCAAACACCAAGCTAAAGGGAGACTCCCTCGAGGCAGTTTTGGGAGTGGTTCGCATTGCCCACAGGACGCTGGGAAGCTCGTCCACCCAGGTACCATGCGCGCCTGAGATTCTCCTCTTGAGGCCTTCCAGAATCACTTGGTTCGTCACTTTGGTTTGGCCATTGGTCTGGGGGTGCACAACCGAGCTAAATTTCAAATGGATTCTGTACGATTGGCAATAGGCCTTCAATTTGATGTTGTTGAATTAAGCCCCGTTGTCGGTGATGACGGCCTTCGGGATCCCGAACTGGGTGATGATATTCTTCCATGTGAAGCTCTAGACTTGCTTCTCGGTAATGAAGGGCAAGGGTTCGGCTTCGACCCACTTTGTGAAGTAGTCAACCCCGACTATGAGGAAGCGTCGCTGTCCCAACGTTGGAGGGAAAGGTCCGAGGAGATCAAGCCCCCATTGGGCAAAGGGCCAGGCCACATCCATCGGTATTAGGGGAACCGTTGGCCGGTGTGGCAGTCGAGCGTGCTGCTGGCATTGTGGGCACTACTGCACGTATAACATAGCATCCTGGCGCTTGGTTGGCCAATAGTATCCTTGCCAGAGAGTTTTGAAGGCCAGGGTTCGTCCCCCAATGTGCTCCCCACAAATCCCTTCATGGAGCTCGTCGAGGACCGTCTCGGCTTCCGGCAGTACGAGGCAGCATAGGAGGGGTTGGGAAAAAGCTCTTCAGTACAACTTCCCGTCGATGATGCAGTACCAAGTTTGGGTTCATCTCAACCGTTTTGCAATCGTCGGGTCGTCGGGCTCCTCTCCGCCCACTTTGTAGCGGAGGATCTCCTCCATCCAGCTCGGTAGCGAATTCGTTTCGACGACCTCGTGGATCGCTATTATCGGGGCTGCCACAGACTCAGTAGCCGGGGCCGACCCTGGGCCACGGGTGGAGGCGGATTTGGCTAGCGCATCGGCCCGCTCATTCTGCGCCCGAGGTATTTTGGCGACTGACAGACGATTGAACCGGCGGGCGAGTCGCATTGCCTCCATTAGGTATGACACCATTGTTGGGTCTCGGGCTTCGTAGCTCCCATTGACGTGTCCCGTCACCAGCTGGGAGTTGCTGAAGACTTGAAGATCGTCTACGCTCATCTCTAAAGCGAGACGTAGGCCGTGAAGTAGCGCCTCGTACTCGGTCTCGTGTTAGTGGCTCGGAATTACAATTGAAGCGACCTCTCATAGGTTTCCCCCAATGGGCCTTTGAAGATAAGCCTGACCCCGGCTGCTCCGGAAGTGGACGAGCCATCCACGTGCAGGGTCCATTTGCGTTGATTATTCTTTCGCCCCACAGCATGATCCTCGGGAGTCAGCTCAGAAATGAAATCTGCTAGCGCTTAAGCTTTGACAACGGTCTTGGGGGAATACCGAATGTCGAATTCGCTGAGCTCGACTGACCATCGTAGCATATAGCCCGAGGCATCAAAATTGGAGAGGATCTATCGTAGTGGCTGGTCGGTGATCACTTTGATCGTATGGGCTTGGAAGTAGGGCCGCAGCCTTCGGGCCGTTATGATAAGGGCAAGGGCTAACTTCTCGATCGGGGGGTGCCACGCCTCGGGCCCCCCGAAGATATGGTTGACATAATGCACAGGCTGCTGTGCTGGTGGTATCTCCGGAACTAACACCGAGCTAACGGCCTGTGCCGAGGCCGCCAGGTAGAGGCCAAGGGTCTCGCCCAACTCGGGCGAGGTGAGTCGGGGCAAACGGGCGAGGCACGCCTTCAGCTTCTCGAAGGCCTCCTCGCACTCTGAAGTTTAAGCAGAGTTGTCGGCCCGTCGTAGAGCCTAAAAAAAGGGGAGGCACTTATCGCCTGAACGCGACACGAACCGGCTGAGTGCTGCTAACCTCCCGGTAAGCCGTTGTACCTCTTTGACCGAGCGGGGGGAGTGCATCTCGGTAACAGCTTGCACCTTCTCTGGGTTGGCATGTATTCCCCATTGGTGAATAATAAAGCCAAGGAACCTTCCCGAGCTGACCCCGAAGATGCACTTCGCAGGGTTTAGACGCATGTTGAATCGCCTGAGCGTTTGGAATGTTTCTGCCAGGTCAACCAAGTGTGTGCTTGCAACCTTGCTCTTCACGATCATGTCATCCATGTATACCTCCATATTCCTCCCGAGCTATTGCTTAAAAAGTTTGTCGACCATCCTTTAGTAGTTCTCCCCGGCGTTCTTTAGGCCGAAGGCATTACCTTGTAACAATACGCCCCCCGGCCGGTGATGAAGGCAGTGTCTTCTTGGACTTGGGTCACCATCCGGATTTGGTTGTAACCTGAGAATGCATCCATGAACGTGAGGCATTGAAGGCCTGCGATGGCATCGACCAATTGGTCTATCTTGGGGAGTGGATAACAGTCCTTGGGGCATGCCTGGTTGAGATCGGTGTAATCAACACATATCCTCCAGCTCCCATTAGGTTTTTTAACGAGAACTACATTCGACAGCCACCGGGGGTATTTAAACTTAGTAATGAACCCAGCCTTCATAAGGCGATCGACCTTGTCCCCGATCACCTTTTGTCGGTCGAGGGCGAACCTCCTTGGTCTTTGTTTTACCAGCCATGCCTCAGGGTTGATGTTGAGCCAGTATTGGGCTACTTCTGGGTCGATCCCGGGCATTTCTTCGGGGGACCATGCAAACATGTCGGTGTTCTTCCTCAAGAAATTGATGAGGTGGAGCTGGTTCGCTTCAGGAAGTGTGGCTCCGACCTTGACGGTCTAATCAGGTTGGCTCCTCTTCAGGGGTACCTCGATGAGCGACTTGTGGGGCTCCAACAGCACTTGTGGTATAGGTTCTTCGCGGGGGTCGGGAACCAGAGTCGGGTGCAGCTTTGCTGGGAGAGTAACCGCAGCGAGTTAGCATCGCCTTGACTCCCCTGGGTCACTTCGGGCCTCCCCGATCCCTGCTGAAGTTGGGAACTTGACGGTTCTATAGTAGGTGGAGACCACCGCCTTGATTTTGTTGAGGGTCGGTCGGCCGAGGATGACATTGTAGGCCGAGGGCAGGTTGACCACCATGAAGGCGATCATCATCGTTTTTGCCCTCGACTCTTCCCCGATGGTGACGGGGAGGATTGTGGTCCCGAGTGGTGAGATAGAATCCCCTGTGAACCCCATGAGCGGTGATGCCATAGGGGTAAGGTCTACCACAGTCAAGCCGAGCCTCTTGAAGGCGTCGAAGTAAAGAACATCGGTGAAACTCCCGGTGTCAACCATCACCCTTTTGACTCGAGCGTTGGCGATTTGAATGGAGATCACCAGAGCATCATCATGGTGAAAACGCTCGGCCTCTCCTGCCCCAATGGTGATTTCGGGCTCATGCTCAGGCCGAGGACGTTTCTCAACCATGCTGCGGGCATAAGCCCTTCTCGCCGCTGAGCTACTGCCCCCGGCCGTTGGGCCTTCGGAGATGACATCGATTTGTCTCTCGGCGGGTCCCTTGGGGCGTGGAGTCACCTCTCGGGATTTGAGATAGCATCCGAGGTGACCTCTCCAGATCAACATCTTTATTTGATTATGGAGATCATGGCAGTCCTGAATGTCATGACCGTGGTCCTAGTGGAACCTGCAATATTTGGACTGAACTCTGCGGATGGCCTTCATAGGATGAGGTTGTTGCAAGAGACACATCTCCCTAATTTGGAGGAAGATCTCGGTGCGGGACGCATTCAGGGGAAGGGGCGGGGGCCTCAGGAGTGGTAGCTCTTGTTGGCCAAGCCTGCAGCGGGGCGCTGCCGGGGCCATTGAGGTCGTTCCCCGGGATGGTTCCGCCCTCGGCCTCTTGCCTTCTATGCGCCTCCCCGCCATCAGTGCCTCAGCAGCGACGTACTGGTTGGCGCGTTGGAGCATTTCGGAGATGGTGGTTGGCGGCTTCTCGATCAGCGACCAGAAGAACCTCGAAGGCTTCAAACCCATCGAAAGGCCTGCAAGATTAGAGAGGGGTGAGTGTTTGGAAACCCTTGTATCTCGGTGGCAAAGCGTGCCACAAACTGAGAGAGCAACTCATCTTCGCGTTGGGATAGCACGAGCAGGGTGGCCATGGAAGGCCTAGGTCGCGCACTGGCGAGGAAGTTTTGCTCGAACTCTCCGGCAAGCTGGTCGAAGGATGAGACTGGGGATTGGCATAGCCGGCTGAACCATGTTCGTGCCAGTCCCCTCAGGGTGGTTGGAAATGCCCGGCACATCAACGCATCGGAGGTGCTGTGGCCATCTGGGTCTGGAATATTGAGACATGCTCCATGGGATTGGAGCTACTGTCATATGTCTCCAGTGTCGGTAGCCTGAAGTTGAGGGGTACTGGCTTGTCCTGTACTTCTCGAGTGAAAGGGGACCCGCCCAAACTGCCTTCGCTGGACTCACCCTGCAATTTTCGGAGCTCGCGCTGGAACATGTCGAAGCGTTGGTTGACCCGGGATAGTTGGGCTCTGAGCGAGTCGTCCACCGAGTCGAACGATATGGTGTCAGGCTCGAGATGAGGTAGCGTGACTTGGTAGGGCGCGGGTACGTCCTGCTCGGGCGGACCCCTCGGGTCGATTGCTTGCTCTTGGGCTTCTCCGACCCCGACTCGTTCCCCACTTGAGTGCCGCCGGGTCGGGTCGGTTGAGGGCGTCGCTAGCCGCACGATCTGAGGAATGATCGGAGTGAGCATCTACATCATGCCTGCCATGGCCTGCACTTGCTTGGTCAGGCTAAGGAACGCCTCGAGTGTAATAGCCGAGGGCCCTGTGGCGAGCCCCAGGGGCGACAGTCCTGGGTCGTTGAATAGACGCCAGTAGTGATCTGGCATCGAAGCCAGGATCCCCCTGTCTCCAGAGGTAGGGAGGGCCCGACTTTCTGGTTCGACGGAAGGGAGGTCAGTCGGTGGTTCTCTCCCGGGGAGAGCTCCCACCAAATGCTCTTGCAACATGGGCCCTCCTTCTAGCGCCAAAATGTTAGTGAACAAAAGTACTATGGCTGATGAGTCAGCACGGTTAGGTCCACGGGCCGATGTCGGGAGCTTCTTACGGAGTGAGTGGAATGATGAGGTGGTCGCGCCCTCGGGAAGGGATGCTGGGTGGCGTTGGTTGGGATCCGGAATAGCTAACTGATCTGCTTTTGTGTGATGGGAGGTGTCCCTTAAGTCGGGGCACTGACCGCTCGAGGATGGCTGCTTCGAAGCACCTCAAGCAAAAGTCGGGCTGGCAGAACCGATTGGGCCCTTGTGAGGAAGTGTTGATCGGTGTTCCTCGGTCCGCCGATCCGGGCGCCATTTGCGATGGGTCACGTCTCCTCGGCTCCGAGGTGGATGACAGCTCGTCTTCATGCACTGGGTGGCGATTCCCGAGTTGAAACGTCCACCGGTCAGGGGAGGCCGCCTTCCTACAAATATGGCCTTCGTCGGGTGCTCCCCGACTTTGGCCACTCCGACGAGCAAGTCAATCGAGTCTTATTATCTCGATCTCTATCCCCCCTCAGTCGGGTGTCAACCAAGAGTTTTTATACTATTGTGTGAGGTTTTTTCCCCCTCTCTTTCGTGGGGCCCCTGACCCTCCTTCCCTGGAACCACCTCCGTCGCGAGGTGGCGTCTTCGGGGATGCCTGGACGGCTTCAGACGGTATCGCCCTGAGCTCTCGGGATGATCATATCACGCAGTGCCTCGGTACAGAACCCATCGTAGCGTGCGCCGTGGGGTTCTGACGGTGTGTAGGGTTGGATTCTAACATTGGCAGGGGCGTGGCATGTGACATTAAGGATGACTCACCTGGGAACCAAAATATACCTTATCACTAAATATATCATAATTGATTTTTAATCTATTGAACAATTTATACCATAATAATATAGACTCATAATCTATGGTAGAATAATAAATTTAATTTTTTTAAAAAAATTCGCACCATAGTCATATTCTCATCTAACCATTAAAGTTTCAACATAAACAATCACTTTCGAAGAAAGTAAAATAAAATAATCTTACCATAGATTGAAAATGGATAAGATCAGGAGTAGTTCAGACAGGCACGTCGACGTATAATATAATTGACGCGTTATCATGCAAAACATCATCAACACAATCTACGGTCAACTCCACTTTTGCTTTTAGCGAAGTCACCCCCACTTTTCCACTATATATATATATATATATATATATATATATATATATATATATATATATATATATATATATATATATATATATATATATATATATATATATATATATATATATATATATATATATATATATATATATATATATATATATATATATATATATATATATATATATATATATATATATATATATATATATATATATATATATATATATATATATATATATATATATATATATATATATATATATATATATATATATATATATATATATATAAGCCCTCAACTTTCTTTTGTCTTTTTTTTTTTCAAAATTAAGTACAAAGTTTTATAATTACAAATTCTTATTGTGACACTACGTGTGTATATTATTTATTCTTCTTTGGTGGCTATCTATCATCTTTAGATGGGGTTTAATGTACTAAAATATTAAAAAATATATAATTGAGCTTTTATTGGCACGAGGTTAAAAGTATAATAAATTTATATTTTGTTATCTTTTTTTTTTAATTTTGGCACGAGGTTAAAGTAGAATATGTTGATATGGACAAGTATGATCCAATATTGAATGACTTATGCAGCATCGACTAAAAATTATTTATATTTCTTACTTATTAGGACTGTTAATAATATTATTTTGATATTGTCATGTACTCACTTGTTATAACTCATCATTCAAAATAAGTTGTCGAGCGAGAGTGAAACAACATGGCATGCATTACTAGTTTTTTTAATCAAGTAATGTATATACTAAACTACTAAAATTTAGTTTTTAGCATATGTTATTTACTTATACTCAACTATTTATTATTCGATATCACATTTCATGGTGATTTTTAGTTGTGATTATACTTTTGCGGTTGGAAAGATATGTTTAGGATAATATAGGGAAATAGAGAATATTTTATGAGGCATCACATTATTATTATTATTTATATTGGATATGATGAATCTAGGTTGTCTCGTTCATGTCTCTTTCTCGACATCGAGGACTACTACATCACTAGATCCAAAGTGGTGTATGCCACCATTAAACCTTTTTCTATGGTGACATGTGGTCTCCCTTTTCAACGCCTCTTTAATCATATATTTTCCCCACATTATTTTTAATTTATTTTGTTAGCTTTTAAGAAGTAGCAACACGCAAGATAAAATTATAATTAAATTCAATTAACTATTTAGATGTTTGAAAGATCCGATTTAAGTTAATTGAATATGTATTATTTTCTTGAAGAATATATATTGAATATTATCAAGCTTTTTGTCGTGGAATGCTCGATAATTTCCTTCCCAGTAATAGACTTTTAAATAAGACTTTTCTAAGCATACGACTTGTTCATCCAATTTATTGATTTCTAGATCGATTTTTCTAAACGTATGACTTGTTATTATTGTTGTTGTTAAGTATACGAGATTAGAGCTTAAGGCATTTTTATCAATTTCCTTTTACTAACTAAATTAGTAGTTTCTTAAAATGTAATCTAAAGATTTTAACAACCGAAGGCGAGTGAGTCAATCACTCTAAATTTTGGTATCTAAAGAGGGGTTGTTTGTCGGACAATATTTTAAATTTTAAATATTTAGTAATTGAACCTTATATGTGTTATCGTCATATTAATATTTTAGATATAAATGTATTTCGAATAAGATTTCTCATCCTTAATTTTTGATTGGTGGATTAGATATAATACATTATAAGTAAAATACTATCCTAAACAAATTGAGTTCAAAAGTATATAATTTTGGCCTCAACTGATCCCAAATTATATTTCAATTTTAACTCAAAAAATGTTGGATAAAAGATACATGGGATTAAGGTTTGTTTTAGCTCATATAATTTTAGCTATAGGCCTCTTAAGCCTGCTCGTATCTAAAATAATCTCTACATTTTAAAAAATATAGTATATAAGGCCCTCCTATCAAGTCTAAGTTAATATATGTTAGAATCTGTTTACGTGATATGCACACTCATGATAAATCATTAATATAATGACATGTGTAATTTAAGTTTTTTTAAAAATGATAATAGTTAGATTTGAAAACGTAGATCGACTGCCTAATCAATTTCCTTCAAAATGAGTCTTTCCACGATCTAACGAGCAATGTGTTGGCCTTGCCTCGACATCCATGGTAGAGGGAGGAGCCTCTTAATACTTGTGATAGTCGAGAAGGCCATAATAGAGAACCGGTCCCCTGGGCCTAAAGAGGAAACCACTAGATGCATTACACGCTTCATGCTAATTATAGGTGCCCTGCAAACCAATCACGTGAGTGATGACACGTGTGACTCGACATACACTCGTTTTGCTTATTATCATTATTTGGTATTTTATCACTTTATCTTGCATGTTGCATATATTGTGATGTCCATGGATTTATGCAATGAAAATTGGATCATGATGAGATCACAATAATGAGACTAATTCACCTTTAAACATAAACCCTGAAGACTCATATTAATAGGTTACTCAAGAGGACATCGAGATGATCGGACATATTGGTGTACTATATACTTGTCCATATGATGAAGGCAATTGGCCTCATAGCTGCTCGTGTGGAGATACTAAGGATATAGTGTAGGTGCTCATTGGAGAATGAGTTCACTGATTGATCCGCTCACGAAATGTTAAATGGTTGATGATACCTTACTATCAAACAGCGATTCCATAGTCTCAGTAGTGTATATGGTCCTTAGACTTGAGACACCAAGGATCTCCTGTATGAGTATTCTACTCTTTGATACCGGATTTATAGGTTTGAAAGTTTTAAATCTAGTACAGTCGGTTATTGGGAGTGATAGCCAACCTTACGAGGGCTATTGAGTGTCGATAGAGGATTATCCGCTTTCAGTATTATGAGAGAAATATCCTATGTTCTTACTTAGACAAATATTTAGCCAAGGTCATTCGGATTGAGAGAGAAAGGGTTCTCCAAAAGAATCTGATTAGAGCGAGACTCGAGGAGAAACCATATTGGCCTAACAGTACCATGCCCGGTATATGGTCTCTGGGATATTGGATAGTTGAGGGACTATAGGTATATGGTAACTGAGGACAGATAGGTCTAAAGGATTGGATTCCCCTGTATCATTTGTGGACTGCGGCGTAGTGGCATAGTACGTCCATAATCGATAAGTTGAGTGAATTATTGTGGAGATAATAATTCACTGAGCTAGAAAGAGTTCTGATAGGTATGACTCATGGCCAACTCGATATTGGGCATAAAGGGTCACACATATAGTAGGTGTTGTGACGAGTAGAGGTTTGGATATGAGATATCTGTTGGAGCCCCTATCTTATTGGATATCCAATAAGCCCCTAAATTATTTGATCCCATGGATGAGATCCAATAAGAGATTATCAGGTAGAGACCCACTAATCTAAGAGGCTTGGGTAATTGCATGAAGATCCAGTACCCAATAGGGTAGAATCCATTAGGGTTAACTAGGGGCCTCTATAAATATGAGGGAACTAAAGGCCCATAGGATGGGGCTTCTCAGTTGCCACCTCCTATTCTCCTCTCCTCTTCTCCTCCTCAGAGAGCATGCGTGAAGATTTAAGGAGCGTCATTGCAGCCCTGCTGTGTGGATCACCGCTAGAGAGGAGGACATTTGACCTCCTTCATCCTCTCTTGCAGATCTACAAGGATTCAGGGATATACGATCTCCCTAGATAATACAACTATCTCATACGTGGTTTTTTGTTTTACGGGTTTTGTGCACTAGGGATATACGATGAACACTTTTTGGGAAATTATTCAATCTTCCTATCGGTGGTGCTTTTACCTTAAGAGCCACCACCTAACTTTAGTGCCTCCGCTCTTTCGAGAGAAGGGTTGCCTATGACATCCTGCTCACAAGGACACCACTAGCCATGGACCTCGGTGTCAGCTAACGAAGGACTCCTCCATCAATATGACTAGCAGATTGGGTGCGAGAAATGCTAGTCATAGGTGCCCTACAAGCCAATCACGTGAGTGATGACACATATGACTTGACATACAGTCTTTTTACTTATTATTATAATTTGGTATTTTATCACTTTATATTGCCTATTGCTTGAATATATTGTGATATTTATGGATTTGTGCAATGGGAATCGGATCGTGATGAGATCACGATAATGAGATCGATTCGCCCTTAAACACAGATCCTAAATAATCCCGGTCATAGGTTACTCAAGAGGGACATCGAGATAACTAGATAGACTGGTGTACTATACACCCGTCTATATGATGGATGTAGTTGGTCTCATAGCTGCTCATGTAGGGACACTAGGGATACAGTGCAGGTGCTCATTGGGGAATGAGTTCACTGATTGATCCGTTTACGGAATGCTAGATAGTTTATGATGCCTTATTGTCAAACAGCGATTCTATAGTCCTAGTGGTATACCTGGTTCTTAGACTTAAGACACCAAGGATGTTTTGTATGAGTGCTCCATTCTTTGATACCAGACTTACAGGTTTGAATGTTCCAGATCTAACACAGCTGGTCATCGGGAGTGGTAGTCAACCTTATAAGGACTATTGAGTGTCGATAGAGGAGATTATATACTCTCGGTTTTATAAGAGGAATATCCTATATGTTCTTACTCAGACAAATCCCTGGCCAGGGTCATTCAGAATGAGAGAGAAAGAGTTCTCCGGAAGAATTCAATTAAAGTGAGACTCGAGTAGAAACCGTATGGGTCTGACAGTACCATACCCGGTATACAGTCTCCGGGATATTAGATGGATAAGAGACTATAGGTACACGATAACCGAGGACAAACAGGTCCAATAGATTGGATTCCCCTATATCGTCTTGGGACTGCGGCGTAATGGCCTAGTATGTCTGCAGTCGATGAGTCGAGTAAATTATTATAGAGATAATAATTCACTAAGCCAGAAAGAGTTCTGACAGGTATGACTCACGGCCAGCTCGATATTGGGCCTCGAGGGTCACACACATATGATAGGCGTTGCTATGAGTAGAGGTTTAGATATGAGATATCCGCCAGAGCTCCTATCTTATTGGATATCCAATAAGCCCCTAAATTATTGGATCCTATGGATGAGATCCAATAAGAGCCAATGAGAGATTATTGGATAAAGATCCACTAATCTAAGAAGCTTGTGTAGTTGAATAGAGATCCAATACCCAATATGGCAGGATCCATTAGGGTTAAGTTGATAGGGGACCTCTATAAATAGGAGAGAACTAATGGTTCATAGGCTAGAGCCTTTTTGGTTTGTCTCTCCTATTCTCCTCCCCTTCTCCTTTTCAAAACAGGCCTAGAGATTTGAGGAGCATTGTCATAGCCTTATTGTGTTGATCATCGATATAGAGGACGCTTGACCTCCTTCACCCTCTCCTATATATCTGTAGGGATTCAGGGATGTACGATCTCTCTAAGTAACACAATCTTTCATTTACGCAATTTTAAGTTTCACGGATTTTGTGCACCAATCTTCGCACGATGACGACATATCTTTGGGAAATTGAGGATTTTGTTTTTTGTTCTTCCGTTGTGCATGTGATGTCGCCCCCCTAGATTTCCCTACAAGGGGCCGCAAGGAGCCCATAGAACTCATTCTCTCATTCAATGTTCTTCGTCTCCTTATCGTCGTTGTAAGCTTCCTCATCCTTGTCCTCGTTAGCTGCTTCCGGTATATGATTGAACTGCACGCCCCCTCCCTAGTGGGGCTTTGACACAAGCAACAACAACTCATCATCATTATAGACCTTAACAGCAACGATGACGACAACCACTCTATTCTCCTCTAGCTGTCATTCCCTTCCTTTCCTGGTGTTCCAGCTGTCACCTTTGATAATTCTCATATTCGAGTTATGGTTCTCCATCTCTCCTGTCGCCTTTTGATCGATAGTGGGTGCATTGTCTTCTCGGCAGCGGAGCATGGAGAGGAAGGGCGTGTGGCGTCATGAGGTGGAGCAGACGAGGTGAGGTTGGCGTGGCTCATGATGTGGACAGCAATACAGGGAAAGTGGAAGGCATGGGAGCACTCCGCCATGAAGATTGGCGTCTCTTAGCTAGCCTTCACATGATTGATTAGGTAGTCTGTTTTCAAATCCACTTATTATCAATTTTTTATTATTATTTAAATTAAATATATTATTATATTAAATATTTATTATTAATTAACATGTATAGACTCCAACATGAAGAAACTTATATATTATATTTTAAAAAATATTTCAGATATAAATAAATTAAAAAAAATATATGATGTTCATGATTAAAATTAAAGCAACTAAAATGAATCTTTAACCTAGAATAAATGATAGAATAAAAATAAGTGTCATCTACGATGCAAGGGTCAACCTATCACGTTTCAAACGTGGCCCTCCAATGGGAATAACGAACAATACCGGGGACCCACTTTGAAATAAATGATTGAAATGGAGAAGACACATCATTATAAGCACAAGAAGAGCCTCAAAAGCCAATGGAAACAAACACTTGTTCTCCAACCCTCCCTCGCCTTCCTCGCTGCGTTTCCAAGTCTTCTTCGCTGTCTTCATGGGGACGGGAGCTGCCCCTCCCACCTCCATGGCCGTCGATGGCTCCACCAATGGGTATGCTGCTGCTGCTGCTGCTGTTACCGTGTCTTCTGCAGGTGAACACAAGCAGCTCGATGCTGGAGCACTCTTTGTTCTCAAATCCAAAGGTACCTCTCTCTCTCTCTCTCTCTCTCTCTCTCTCTCTCTCTCTCTTTACATGTATATATATGTGTGTTGTGGTTGATATATCACAAGAAATTAAGTATATAAAAACCTTAGAAACTATGGGTTCTTTAAAATTTTGAAGTGGAAAGATACTGAAGATACTCTCTCCAATAGATTTGAAGTGAATGAAGAGAAAATAATGTTCTTTGGAATTTATGTAAGACAGTATATAATAGGTTTAAGTCAACTCAAGAATCTTATATTTATTATTTTCATACATTAAAAAGGTAATATTTTTAGTCTTATGTTTAGTATTTTAAATTTATGTTTTACTATTAATTTTCTCAGTTGGTTTCTGATCTGTCTATTTGGAAGTTCAAATAGCAAAGTGAGAGGAAGCTCATCTTTGTTCATATCTGATCTGTTTTTGCCTTTTCTTACTGCAACTCATGAATCCTCAGTTCTAATATGCTTCAGTTCAATTCATGGGCTAAAACTTGGAACCGAGGCTTCAACATAGGATGGAGAGAGTATTAGAGTGAACTCCAAGTAAGATGGCAATTGTTATTTTTCTATGTCGACAATGAGTTCTTATCAGAAAGTGATGAGTTCATACTACTCCACACTAATTCCACCTTCCTTCAGTACCTATACCAACTTTGGGAGCTCATTCCAATCATATATGTACAACTGCACAACTTTCCTCTTTAAATAAGAGCTCTCTCTCTCTCTCTCTCTCTCTCTCTCTCTCTCTCTCTCTCTCTCTCTCATCCCTTTTGGCCTCTCTCACTTGAGTGCAGTGGCGGTCAAAAGTGGATGCACATGTGAAAGAAAAGGTTATTATTTCTATTCTTATTGCTTTGACTGAAGTGTTTTTGACCAATCGTCTGTCTTTCTTGCCAGCACTTAACCTGACACCATCTTGCATCTCCATTTGCTTCTTTAGCTGTAGAGAACAAATGGAAATGGGTTTTTTTTGTACTTAGCTGCAAGTAAGTGTGAATAAAATGAATGAGAATAGAGGCTTTGTGGTATATGATTCACTATAGAGTTGGTGAGCAAAGGCATCTACAATTTAAAGTGCAATCTCTTTGCATAACCCACCATGTGTGAGACCCACAGAGCAGCTTTCTGAAAGATTAGGTGGTGGAAGAAAACTCGAGAAGAATTTGGGCATTTGAAACATTATTTTATATGTATATATATATATATATATATATCATGTTTTTCATTGAAAAGAATTGTCTTAGGTCAAGTTGAAAGATGTATAATTATGGTGTGTGAGATCAAAAGAAGAAGACAAGCTATTTTTAGAGGATTGAGAAAAGTTGTCTGAGAGATCAGGCATGGAAGAAGACTTGAGAAGAATTTTTAGCATTTGAAACATTATTATATTATATATATATATATATATATATATATATTTCATGTCTTTCATTGAAAAAGGTTGTCTCAGATTTTTATTGAGTAACACAAGATGGAAGATGTGTGAGTTTTGACTGAGACCAAAAGAAAAGAGAAGCTTCTTTTAAATAATTGAAAGAAGCTGTCTGAGACATCAGGCAATAAAAGAGGACTTGAAGAATATTGACATTTAAAACATTATATATATATAAGGTTTTTGACTTGTAGGAACACTTGACTGAGATCCAAAGAAAAAGACAATCTTCTTTTAAAGAATTCATTGGAAAAAAAAGTTGCCTTGGTTTTTGATTCTTAGTGACACAAGATGAAAGAAGTGTAATAACCAACCATTTTGAAGAAGGCTTGAGAAGAATTTTGGTGGATATTATATATATATTTATTCAAAGAAAAAGAAAAATAAAAGTTGTTCTAGATTTTGATGATAGATTTGTACGCTACTGCATTAATGGAGCTCATCTACATGGTTTCTTCTTGGTGTCTGAGACACTGCTTTGTGGGCAAACTGCTGCAGGCTCATGGCTGCACTGCGGCTACCATCTGACGACCTCCATCGTGGCGCCGGCGCTGCTCAGTCTCCCCTTCGCGTTCGCGTCGCTCGGCTGGGCTCCGGGCGTTCTGTTCCTGGTCATCGGCGCCGCCGTCACCTTCTACTCCTACAACCTCCTCTCGCTGGTGCTCGAGCACCACGCGCAGCTTGGCCGGCGCCAGCTCCGCTTCCGGGACATGGCTCACGACATCCTCGGTAATACATCTGCTCATACTTTTCCAACAATGAATACTAATCTTCGCCATTCGTATTATTATTATTCTAATGATTATTGGTTTGGGTTCATGTATGAGGATATCATAATATCTCGTCAGAAGCTAAAATGGATCTTGTTGAACTGGACGGACCAGAGTTTGATCCTAACAGTGATCATTAGGTAAGGTTGGTCAGGAGGAGAACAAATGGCACCACAAAACATATTAGATATTAGATCCAGCTTAGATCTGTCTGTCTATCTTCAACTTGAGGCTGTAGAGACTTCCACGATGGTTGCAAATGATACAGTTTAGTAACAAGGTTTTAGACGAGTCAAAGATGGATACCTTTGGAAGATTGGACAAGCAATCGAATAACAAGATCACAACACTTTGGCTGGTGTGGAAGAAAAAGTTGGATTCAGATATTCACTGACATCAGAACCTGACAAATACTCAACCAGTCTGAGGGTGGTCACTGTCGGAGCACCGTTGTCAAAATTAGAAGGTCCCAAATCTTCCTCCAGAGGGCCACAGCTTACCTATTTGCTTGCTGTCTCCTACTTGTGCAAGCTGGGTCAAACACCTGCACCTCACACCGAGCTGGATCACATTGATAGGTGCCACAATCCCAGGACAAGTACTACTAAGCTGTATGAAGTTTAGCCTACTGTACCCAAACTATCCCCCGATTACATCTAAGAAACTTACAGACTCTGAATTAAAACTTGGGACGGAATTTGAAGGAGAACTCAGAGTACTTGCTGGGAAATAATTGGTCCTCCCAGCAGTCTTTGCCCGATTCGCCTTGTTGTTTCACCAAGAAAATGACTTGGACTCAGGGAGGTTTACCATGAAACATCTCTACCATAGGATCACACAATCAATAAGATGAATGAGAAATATAGAAAGGGTGTTAGTTCAAGTCTTTCCATGGTTCATTCATCACACAAAAAACAAGTATAATGTCCAAGTTGCAATTGATATCAGTCAAAGAAGGCAAAGGATAATATAAATTATTCTTCAATATCAATCACCAACATGGACTTTGTGTACACTCCAAAGCTACTAAAATTCTGATTCCAATATGCAATCAATGCATGTGTCTTCAGTTATTAGAATCTTTCAGAAGTGAGCTGTATGAATGTGACTAATGGGTGCATCGATGAAACAATAATTGATGGTGGGAATCCTGATAGATGGTCGAGTCTAACACGCCACTCTTCCAGAGGTTCCCCAAGTTCAAATGGTCAAGACACGAGGCAACATGCTGAAAGCTGGCAATATCCTGTCCACACTCTGCATCTTTTGTTTAATTTTGCCATTGGTTTGATGAGTACTGTTGCTCTCTCAGGGTTTGTACGATAAGAGCCATCCAAAATTTCTGATATTTTTGTGCTTGATGCAACAGGGCCAAGATGGGGTCGTTTCTACATTGGCCCAATTCAATTCTCGGTATGCTTCGGTGCAGTCATCGGCGCCGCTCTGCTGGGTGGACAGAGCATGAAGGTTCGTCTTCTGCAGCTTATCATGCTAGCTTGTTGTTCTGTAAGGTGGAAGAACTCAATTGAGCTTTGCTGAATTGAGGTTGTGCATTATGCTTGTAGTCCATGCATGACCGCGAGGCCATCAAATAGCTGCTTGTTCCGTAACAAGAACAATCAACTGAGCTTTACTGAATTAAGCGTTTGCATTGTGTTTGCAATCCATATACTTGACGGCAAAGGCCATGAAACTAGCTTCTTGTTCTGTGACCAGAAGAACTCAATCGAGCTTTGCCGATGCCAAGCGCTTGCGTTGTGCTTGCAGTCCATATATTCGATTGAAGGCCATCGAACAAACTTGTTTTTCTGTGACTAGAAGAACTCTTTACTGATGCCAAGCACTTGCATTCTGCTTGCAGTCCATATATTTGATCAAAGGCCTTCAAACTTGATTGCTTTTTCTGTGACTATAAGAACTCAGTCAAACATTTGCTGAATCCAAGCTCTTGCAGTTTGTTTGCCATCCATATGCTTGAGTGCAAAGCAATCGAACCAGCTTGTTCTTCTGTAACTAAAAGAACTCGATTAAGCTTTGCTGAATCTGAACTCCTGCATTGTTTTTGCAGTCCATATACTTGATCGCCAGGCCAGATGGCATGATGAAGCTTTATGAATTTGTTGTCATCTTTGGGGCGTTCATGCTGATCCTCGCGCAGATCCCCTCCTTCCACTCCCTCAGGCACATCAACCTCATCTCGCTCATGCTCTGCTTGGCCTACAGTGCGTGTGCCACTGCGGGCTCCATCCATGCAGGTAATCCTCGCCCCTCTCGATCCTTAGTTTGGAGTCCCAACCACACCATAGCTTGAATGCACAGGATCCATCTTCTCCACTCGGTAAACATTTTAACGAACACGTAACATGCACCTTCGACCTGTGACAGGGCACTCCTCTACCGCACCACCGAGAGACTACTCCCTTCCGAGCGACAGCCAAGATCGCGTCTTTGGAGTGTTCAACGCCATTGCTATCGTCGCTACCACCTTCGGCAACGGAATCATTCCGGAGATACAGGTATGTAGGCGATGAGCGTGACGACGGACCGGTGACGCGCCTTCATCTGCTTCATCGTTCTCGCGTGACCTTGCAGGCAACAGCAGCTCCTCCTGTGACGGGGAAGATGTTCAAGGGCCTCTGCCTCTGCTACACGATCGTGGTGATGACGTTCTTCAGCGTGGCGATATCAGGCTACTGGGCGTTCGGCAACCGAGCTCAAGGTTCCGTCACCGCCAACTTCATCCTGCAAGACGGCTCCGTTCTGGTCCCCAAGTGGTTCCTCACGATGACCAATGTGTTCGTCCTGCTCCAATTAGCAGCCGTAGGTGTGGTAAGGGCACAAATCCCCAACCTGGCAAGAAACCACCCACCACCACAGAGCATCTGAAGCGGGGATGTTGATTCACGCAGGTATACTTGCAGCCAACCAACGAGGTGCTGGAGGGGCTGTTCGCCGACCCAACGAAGGACCAGCACTCCACTCGGAACGTCGTGCCGAGGCTCATCTTCCGATCGCTATCGATCGTCATTGCGACTCTCATAGCCGCCATGCTGCCCTTCTTCGGCGACCTCAACGCGGTCATCGGCGCTTTCGGGTTCCTGCCGCTGGATTTCACGGTGCCATCGGTGTTGTACAACATCACCTTCAAGCCGTCGAGGAGAAGCTTCATCTTTTGGCTGAACGTCGCCATTGCCGCGGTGTTCTCGATGCTGGCCGTGCTAGGTTCCATTTCGGCGGTGCGGCAGGTGATTCTGGACGCCAAGACATACAAGCTTTTCGCTAATGTATGAACCACATTTAACGTGTAACAACAGTAAATAATTGCCCCTCTCATTATGATTTTAATGACACGCAAATGAAATTAAATTTGATATTTAAAACAATATCTCATTTTGGGCTTTTATGGATTGAAACCCTTCCCCTTTTTTTTCCTCATCAGTGTCTTGCTTTTTTCTTCATCTCAAAATACACTTGTCATATAGTTTTTTATCTAAATTGTATAATATTCTTATTATATCCCTTCGTAAAAGATAGTAATATTATACTTATTATATCCATTCATAAAGGATGGTAATCTTATGCAGTTCTATATAGACATGTAAGGGAAAAAAGAGTTAATGAAAATGAAATTTAGTATGACGCAAGTAACATCTAAACAAATATTTTGTAGGTAATAAATATGGATTTAGTGAGTTATGAATGGTGGTTACTCAACAAAGGAACTACTAAAATCTATATAGTATATAACCATCATGCACAAATACCCCATACGACATACCGAGTAACAACCCATCGGTATAACACATATAATCGAAATCCTATTTGGCTCGATATCGTCCAAAAATTTTTAGGGTGCCAAGACAACCCTTGCATTACAAGATTATCAACAAAAAAATTAAACCCACGACATATGAAAATAAAATTGTTTCGATCATTTTTCTTTATACATGATGTTGCTATACTAACCATACTTTGTGTTTTACATAACAAAACACATATAGAAAAAAAAAGGTGATGATAATAAAATGAGGCTAATAGTATCATTTCATATCCCTTACAAGCTATTTATGGAAAAAAAACTTCAAAAATAATAGAAAATAAGACTGATAATAGGTTATAGATAAGTATTGAAAACCTTTATTGGATTGCTCTGTGACAATACACTTGATAGGTAAAAATCTTGATGGTTTTATCACCTCCACAAAGACATTATAATTGAGAAAATAAAGACTCAAATTACAATACATACAAACTTATTATCTTTTATGAGATTTCAAATATGTATTCTTTGTTGATTGGAGAACAAAAGTAAAAATTAAATTAAATTAAATAGACATTTATATTGGTTTAAAAATAAGAACATATATAGAACTTGATTTCTATATTAGTTATAATGTTTTTGAATAAGATTATAATATTTTTAGCACATCCATAAAAAAATTTAAGTCTATATAAAATTAAAAAATATTATAACATGACTCGTTTACCTTCATGGATCAATTCAGTGGGGTGAGAAACTTCTTGTGCCATCTGTCAAGAATATTTTGTGGATATAACAAAGAAAAATAAGAAGGGGCATCAATAAAAAGAATATTTAAAATAAGAGTCTTTTCCTAGTAATTTATCTTTGAAGTTTAACCCACATTTATATTTTGAACATATAGTCATCGGACTAGTATGCTTGAGACAAATGTGTTGTAGCTTATTTTTAGAGAAGTTCATTTTTATTTTTAAACTCAAAAATAACTTTATCTTGATCCATATATGTTTAACGTTGGAGAAGTATAGTTTTTTTTATAGTAATAGAGAGAGAATCCTATTTATAGTGTTGAAAACCTAATCATAAATATTTCAGAAGAATTCAAAGATTGGATTCAAAAAATATTTTTATTATAATTTATTTTGTACAAAAGATAAGTGATAAACACAAGATTCGATCCTAGAGCCTCGTGATAAATAATTAAGTTGAGGTTTCAAAACCTCAACTTTTGATATATCACTTGCAACAAATGTTTAAGTTGTTTATAATTTAATATTGTTAGCTTGTTTTGATAGGATTTGATTGACCACTACCCACATTTAAGTTATTAATTGGTAGATAATTTGTAAGATGAACATTTTGATACCATGATAACATCCACAAAAGTTCAAATCAAATCGATAAAAGTCTATAATAATTTATTTTATTATGATAATGGTTATGAATATCACTTATCGTAATTTGTTGGCTCCTATTTGAAGCTCATGGTGCTCTAGCAAAAGCTCTCCCTCCCCTGTCATTTCACTTCATATTCTTTCCATAATTTTTCAATTTGATCTACTCTTCTTATTAAATGTCCCTTTGCGGCTACAGTCCCTCTTTAACCCGATGACTTTTCAGTGTCTCCAACTTTCATTGCTCCTTAATCAATTATTTCCATTAGAATCCATGCACCTTCATTTAGCCCTTCGACTATTGTTCATACCTTCATTTGTAAATAACATATCTTAAGTAAACCTCCAACTGTTGATATATAAAACTAATATATTATTCTTATTCTGGCTTGGAAGCACTCTCCTTTACTTAAAATGTCCTCACTTAGACTATATCTCGTGCAATGCTTCTTACAAGTCATAGTCATAATTCTAGATATGACTCATTCTTTAGTACTTCTATGTTCGACTATATCAAGTAATTATTATTATATGCTCATGTAATATTTGAGGAAAAAAAATTATATGAATGACAAAGTCAATAGATGTTCAATCTTGTAGGTAGGTTTTTACATCATCCTTTGTTTGAGGCATAGTAAATGATATTTTTCTATTTTATTTTCCTTCTAAAGATGAAGTCTTAAAAGTCCTCATGGTGATCCTTACTCTATCTATGGACAACTTCTCCACCGCTTTCCTTAGAGACCTAATTTTAATCCTATATTTAAAACCCTAAAAAAAATTGGTTTGGGTTCACCTTCCTAACCCATCTTTTGAGTATTGAAATGCTAAGTACTTCTTCTTCATCATGTTTATGCTTGGCTAAACCCCAAAAATTGATGCAAGATCTCTACGATTTTAGAGAGGCCATTTTGTTAGAATTTATATTGTATTAGATATATCTTGCTTAATCAAATAAGGAGCTTGGATTAGTGAACCATAATTAGAATTTTTTCAAGCTCATGCTTATGAGAATTTACCTTCCATATGTTTTCACTATGAATATATTGGATATGAGTTTTGCATCTCTTAAGCATTCAAAGAAACTTAATAAGGAACTTAGGTGGTTAGAATTTTAAAAGAAAATAAAACCTAGCCCACTCCCCAAAGATCATCCATTGATTTAAAAGAGGTTTTTAGACACCAATAAGGTCAATGCAAAAATAATTAAAAGTCTCAATGACCATAGACGCTAGAGAAGATAATTGTCAATCTTGAGAAAATCATATAACTAATCATATGCACAAACCAACTAATGCAACTATTTATAAACTAGTGACAGAATGTCTATTGTGACGATTGTGACAAATGAAGTGATGTCCGATATCATAGATGCAAAATCCATCATCCCATATGCTAGTTATGGTAGAAGGCATGAGTTGACCTCGAGACAAAGGGCATATGAAACTGTGTATTCCCATATTAATTTTTAAATTAATAGAGATGTTTTGTTGACATATGTAAGAAGCAGAAAATTTTTTCTAAGATACATTTAAAAGATCCCTTAACATCGATATCCTCATTGACTCTATCACTATTTATATGGACTAAAATAACTCCCATCAGTATTACACCCCTAAAATAACATCTCAGAGGTATAAACCTATCTTAGATTATAAAATTTTTTAACTATTCACAATTCAAACTAAGGATTCAATACATAAAATTTAAGAATATATAAAAAAAATAATTATTATTTATATACATACTATAAAATTTGTGCAGTTTATAATCATTCAATATATCACTTGATAACTCTATAAAATCTATAGCAAATTTAAAATTATTAATAATTATTTTTAAATTTACAAGATCAATGAAACACCATAACTATAAAGCCAACTAGTTACCATATATTCACATCAATATAAAAACTTCAGATTTAACATTCTAAAATTTCAAAATATAAAAGATCTTTTAACCTTTACAACACACCAATTCAGATTTTTGAACAACATTACAAGTAAAGTATTCTTTTATAATAACATCATGTTAAATTATCAAAAACTTACTATAAACTTCTAGCATTCTACTTACCATAAACTTCTAGCATTCTACTGCCACAACTCAAACCTATTATAAGTATAGGTGATAACAAGCTAACTTGAAAATTTTATGTAGAAATAAAGTGAGCTATAAAGCTCAACAAGCGATTATCATTGATGATATAGAGATGATAAATCATATTATATAAGATTCAAGAGTCATAGTTAGCATTTCATATGATTCATACTTAACAAGGAGCAAAGAGCAATATATAAAAAAATAAAAATAAAAAAGCATGAGCTCGAGAGGCATATTGGTCATTTCATTTGATTTTAATGATATCAAAAGAATATATAGTAATTTATGATCATATTAAGGTGAACATATAAGGTATGATCTCAAAAGTCATTTGATAATTCATTCAATTTATTGATAATAAAGAAGCAATTGATAATATATGAGTAAATCGAGGTCAAAATACAAGGTATGATATCATTTGATTCCATTAATTTTAAAGGAGCATATAGCAACATCAAGGTAAAAAATATAAGGCATGATCTCAAAAGTTTTATTGGTCATTTTATTTGATTTTAGTGATATCAAAACAGCATATAACAATATATGATCATATCAAGGTCAAAAGACAAGATATATCTCAAGAGTGTAGTTATATTTAATAGTTCACTCAAGAGTGTAGTTATATTTGATAGTTGATTCGATTCATTTATATCGAAGGAGCATATAACAACATATAAGTAAATCAGGATCATAATATAAGATATAAGCTCAAGAGCCATATTTGACATTTCATTTTATTCATTGATATTAAAGAAGTATATAACAACATATAAACAAATCGAGATCATAATGTAAAACATGAGGTTAAGAGACATATACACACTTAATTCGATTCATTAATATCAAAGGAGCATATAGCAATACATAAGTATATCTTTTGAAATCATATCAAAGGAATATATATAGTATAGTAGGATCATAACATAATATTATTCATTTATTTCTAGATGACTATTAACATTAGTCTCTTACGTTTGGGAGCTACATCCACCTATGTTTGGATGAAGCCATTGAACTCGACAAGAGCATCATAGGCTTTGCACATAACTTTCTTTTCTATTTTTAACAATGATTTATAGTATCCCACAAATATCAGAGTATAATAAAAATATTTTAATTAAAAAAATATGAATATATTAGAAGTATATGTGAGAGAGCAAAAATATATACATATATGAAATAATATTAAGTTAACATGAATATATCAATTATAATATACACCAATAAATAAGAGATGAAAGATATTTTAAAGCTGTAATATGAGACTCATTTAAGGAACAAATTTAGTTGAAAATATATTTCAATCATATCAAAGGAATATAGTTAGTGTAGTGGGATCATGACATAACATATGTCTAGAGCTTGTTATGGCTCCATAAGTATAACATATTCCCTTTTTATTTTATTTTTAAAATCAAAGTATCACATAAGCACCATAGTATAAATAAAGATATTTTGATTAATAAAATAAAAATATATCATAAGTACATGTGAGACAATAACAACATACATGTGTACTCATGGAGAAGTATCAAAGGTAACTTAAACCTATACATGACAAGAGATAATGACTAAGAGATAAAAAAAGTTTAAATCAACAACATGAGTCTCATTTGAGGGAGGATTTTAGCTGAAATCAAGTTTTAAAAGGTAGAAACAATAATTAATAAATTTACAAATCAATATGTTCTGATAGAATCTGTAAGGTAAGTTACACTAGATATTTGGTTAGAAAATTATGCTCCAATTTATTCAAATAAAATATTATTAAAAAGATATAGGTGTTTATTTTTTAAAAAAAATAAGTTTTGTATAAATTAGAGTTATCAATAGAAAGTTACAAATAGTTGATGAATATAGATAGGTTAGAATCATCTTGTCTCTCTTTAGCATAATTCAAGGGATCAATTGAAACAAATATTTAGATAAATATTTATACTTTAAATTATTTAAATATGATACTAAAGGAAAGATACAAGAGTCTAATTTTCAACAAAAGAGATTTTGCTTAATTTAGAGTTTTATAAGAAACACCATAATTGAAATAAGATAGATAGGTTAGGTCATTCTATCTCTGTTTGATAGAATTTAAGGGATCAATTAAAATCGATGTTTAGATAAGTATTTATATTTCAAATTATTTAAGTAAGATATTAAAAAAAATTTAAGAGTCTAGTTTCTAAAAGAATGGGTTTTGCCAAATCAAAATTTTGCCCAAAATATTATAGTTAAAATAAGACAAATTAGTCACAATTCTCATAAATTCTAGAATAGTAAATTTATAGCTCAATTTAGTTTGATGCTATTAGAAAAGGCAAAGCTCAATAAATTATTCATAAACAAGGAAGAATCAAAGATAATAATCACTATAAGAAAGGACAGAATACTTGCTTTAAAATCTAAATTGGTAATGATGTTGAACTAGTCCAAAATCCCAAGGCAAAAGCCAAAAGACTTCACTTTTTTTTTTTTCCTTCAATTCTTCTCTTCTTCAATTTATTTTCTCTTCTCTAGCCAAAGATAGATGGCAACAAGACATCATTTGATAAGTTTTCTAACTTTTGATATCTAATTAATTGAGTTTAGATAACATAATAGTTACAATGTGACAAGCAAATAACAAAACAATATAGATATCAACGTAGCAAGTATGGGTGGCACACTCACACATGTCATCTACTTTCTCTCTTTTCTTTTTATATTTTTCTCATTCACTAAATATAAAAATTTTCATAAATCACATTCAAATTCAGGTCCACAGTACTAAGCTTTTGATATAAAATTATTTAATATAAATATTATTATATAATTTTTATTATAAAATAATTAAACATTATGAATATTATAAATAATTAAAAAAATAATATTAAAATCAAAATTGGTCACAACTTTACTGAAGGAACTTGAGTTATGTAACTCCGTGTATAAGAAGTTTTGGGATGATCAAAACTATGCTAAGAAGACGATGATGCCTACATTTACTTTCGTCATTATCAAAGTTACTTCCTTTAACTAAGAAATAATTAACACGATGAACAAGGCAACAAGGATCTCTTACTTCTAATCTCCTTCTTTATATGGTGGAAGTTATCGAGGTGTTTCTTGATTCCTCTTCTACTCCCTATAACGGTACCATTTAGAGGATCGACCACAACTAGAGCAAAATTTAAAGTTGTTTCTGTGTTAGTAAAACCAAAGTGATAATATATGAGATGACAAAGAGACATGTCTCCTGAGATGGCTACCTCTGTCGCTTATCTCATGTAAGGAGATTCCTCTTCCCCCTGTTAATCTATGTCTAAAATCCTTAATTGAGGACTCAAATGAGGCTATATAAATGAACTATAATAAACAACTTGTTCAATCTAGCTTTGTTCAACTTATTTTTTTTTTATAGGACACACGATGATGAATTTCAAGTGCAGGCAATGACAAGAAGACTAGGCCAAATACGAAAATACTTTACATATTCAGTCTAGTTGGAGCTTCCAAGGTCTTGCTTTACTATGTATCTCATCTATCATCAATGCTTGTGTGTTTTTTTTATAAACTTAATGTCTTTAAGTAGTTATTGTTGGGGATGGAGGAGTAAGGAAACGATAAAAACATAATATTACGATGCAATTACAAAGAATCTTTTTGATCAATAAAACCATTGTAGTATTTAAATAAGAGGTAAGACAAAACACCTATAAGATATTTCCAAGTGTACACTCACTCTCTTGCTTCATGAACTATAGTCATATTTATATGACCTAGTGGTAACTACCTCACTCCACCATGTCACCCATGATTGAGTTAGGTGTAGGAACTACCCTATAACTTCTAGATCATGGGTCACTTCTTAAAACATGCCTATAACTACCTAGTGTTAGGATCGGAGCGGCACTAAGAGGGGGGGTGAATTAGTGCAGCGGATTAAAACGTCGGTTTTGACAAATCTTTCATACGATAAAAATTGAACTCGGAAGTGCTTAATTTGAAAGCGTATTCGTATAGTTGTGCAGCAAAGGTAATGAGGAAATAAAGCACGTAAGAAAGTTTGCAGTAATGTAAATGGCAATAATGAAATGCAAACCAAAGATCACGC